>WSZQ02004451.1:30744-45086 GCA_019419845.2 Weissflogia rhopalogaster | reverse complement strand
AGATATTCTCGTTTTAAACTTCTGAGAAACTTTTTTATGTGCAGGTCAGTAAAAATGTTGGGTTTTCTTGCCGGACCACACATCGAACCTCAACTTCATTGGGGGGCTACCTTGGTTTCTAACCCAAGTCTCAAATGGCATACAATACTTCGCAGGCCACAAATATGTACGAAAGGCATGCGGCACAGGATTGCTCATTCGAGAGCAAGCTGCCCTGTCACGGTCGCTCTAATATTGTTGCAAGTGAGGAATATTCTCGTTTTCTTTTCAAAGTTAATTGTAATTATTCATCATGCGAGACAATTAACATACGGATATGAGCAGAAGGTGAAATAAATGAGTCCCAGCCGGTAGAAAACATAATTAAATGTCTCGTTTCCATCACGCTGGGTCGAGGAGACAAGTTTAAATTGTGATACATGACGGAAATTGTCGCCGCCTTTGGTTTGAAGCAAAATACCAAAGGCGGCGGAATTAAATGTCGGCAGTAAACCGAAACGGGAAAAGTTGCTTCACATAATAAAGTTGTGTTTTCCTGAAAGATGCACGCACTTCAAGGTTTGCTACATGTATAAATTGTTTCGTTTATATTAAAGGGCTTCTGTTGACATGGGAAAATTGATGATATTAAATTTCACACCAACAACTTTCTTATCCACAATTTTTTTACAGTTTCTTTATTTTTTTTCTAGATGAAGCCAATTTTGACTGGAATTAAAATCTGTGTTCGTCGCTTTTTTATTGTTCTGAATTTAGTGCAAAAGGATGTGTAAGCAATTTAACTGTTACAACACGAGAATTGCTAGGAGGCGATTACATTCTTGCATTGCGCTCTGTATACGAATTGCTACACTACGTATGAATTCTGAAGATCGCAGCATTCGCGGAATCGGCCACCGTGTCGCGTTTCGTTGACGCCGTCACTTTTCCCGGCGTTCTCGACGATAGTAACCTCTTGCTGACGAAGCCATACAGGATGATATATATCAGCGTACTAGGGACATTTCAATTTGAAAAGCTCGTCGCGTGTGAAACACTTAACTGTTGGGATTTCGCTTTCGCGAAATGTGGTGATCAACGCGAGATGAGAGGCCGTCATGCACAAACTTCCTTAATTCGCGCACTTAGAACGCTTCAGCGGGTTTTCTCAGCGTAGTTTTCGTAACATAACTTTGGTTTTAGGTCATTGAACCATTTTACACTCTTAGTTTCATTTTCTGGAGGATTTAACGAATTTGCAAAGCCTTTTTTGGTACTATTTTCTGATACTGTTACTGTTTTTTGGTATTATTTGAATATAGAGCCATTCAACTAATCGACATTGGTATAGAGCATATCAGGGCATGGTCGCCAAAAGGTTAGAATGAGAATTTATTTTCAGATGTTGCGAAATCTTTTATTATGTTTGGTACTATACTATTCTTCAAAACTAAGCTCATACAACGAGTTGCATAACAACTATTGCTCTGTTCCAACAGGTTTGTTTTCGATAGAGTTGAAGAGTAGTGTAAAGTTGTCTTGTCAGGGTCACTAAACGGTTCATCTAAATTGGCATAGGATTTTCTATCATGGTTGCCAAAAATCCAACGCATTAAATTTCGCTTTTAGATAAATTATTATTATGACTTCTAGTTTGGTTCTATATCCATAGAATCATCAGTATTTCAATGTCCCAATTTTCCAATTTTCACCAAATTGTTTATTTTTTTCATTTCCTGGTAATTTGGCAAGAAATATACGCGCGAATATGCAATGGCTACATTGTGGAATAAATAAATCTAATGAATTTTATATTATTGTGCAACTTCCAACCAGAAGTAGAAGGAGTTCCTTCAACTAAAGTTTTTTTATGGCATTACTTCTATCTTATTTGGGCAATTCAGTAATGGGTATATTGATGTCCTGTCACGGTCGCCAATAAGTTTGAAAGAGGGAATAGTTAAACTATAACTTTATTTAGTAATATCCCATTTTTATACTACATCAGTGTTTTCAACTTCCAATGCATAACACAGAGTGAATAATTAAATCATTCCAACAATTCTCTTTTAAAATTAGTATTGAGTTGTCTTTGCAACCGTGACGCCAAACGGGAAAGATAGAAAACTTGATTTAATTGAACCCAATTGAAAGTTAAATTTAATTATTATTCTAAACCCTATTTCTCTACTATATCGAGATTTCCAGCATTAATAAACCATCTTTGTTTATTCATTTATTTAATTCTGCAAGTTTCCTCTTGTTGAAAAGATCTTAAAACAACTTACTTTTGTTACTACTTGCCTAATACCTTTAACAAACATTCATATATACCTAAAGTACCATACGATCATCCTGTCACGATCACCAAAAAACAACAGTATGCAATTTTCACATTTCACTAAACTATTGCAAAAACTTAACACCCACCTTTAATTATTACTGTTACTTTATTCCAGTTCCATATTCGTTGAATATACGATCAGTAATTCAACATTTTTGTTTCCAATTCCAATTTTGACCAAATTGGCCCTTTCATTCCGTTTTATTCGAAAATGCGACGCCCGTATTATGGAATATCATCGTGGCAAGCCATAAAATAAGGAATAAAAGTGCAAAGATCTCATTCCCATAAAGAACTGCACTCTGAAGCACCAATCTCCCGATCCGTGCAGCATATTCTCATTGTTACTTTCATTTCGCTGCTTTTAAAGAACGTTACGTAAATATGGTTTAATGAACCTATGTGTGCTATACGTTCTTAGACGGCTTCCAGTGTTCCTTTCCAGAACCCTAGAAGACGGCTCCAGACGCGGTGCTAAAAATAACCGTGCACAGAAGTGTACAAAGCGCAAACATTCCAGCTCGATGTCTCCACTCTGCGTCTAGGTGCGCTAACGATTCCAGCAAGCACCGAGAGTAAATGATATCCGAACGAGATTTTTTCATCTTAAACCTCTGCATCTTGTCTGTCACGTGCCAGTGAGGAAGTCCTCATCATTCCTTTACGCATACCACTCAAGTCAAAGTCTGGTAAGCCAATTTGACGGTAATCTATATTTATAATTAAAGTTGTTTGCAATGCGTTTTCAGCATACGCCCAGTGTATTATGCGTGCCAGGAAAATTTAACTGTTAACAGTTCAAGCACTTCGCGACGTATCTGTTAAGCTGTTAAACTGGCAATGTTAATGAAGATAGGCAGGTCATAGTTAAAAATTGAATTTACTTTAAACAGGCGTTGGAACGTATAAATCTTTCAATGTTTCTGCGTTTTCGATAATTATAACTTACTGGAAGTCAAAATGTTCAAGCTATGAGAATTATATTGAAGTTAGAATGTAAATGTAGACATTTTGATAGGGTCCTTGCAGTTGGAAGCGTGTTGGACAGGAATCCGAAAAGTTGCCGGTTCGAACCGGATCGGGGGCTTCAAATTTTCTTTTTCCGTGTCAAAATTTAATTTCAATTAATTAATTTCTTTGCAAATTCAATAATTGCGCAAAATGATAACATGTTCTTCTTTGATTTATCAATGCTAGCTTGTCTGGAGACATTCAAATAACACTGTATGATAGTAGTTGTGTGAATGAGCTAGGAGAAATAATTGCAAAGTACTTGCTCTCCAATATGTAGTTCAACTTACTAGTAGTTCAACACACTAAATTGTCAAATTGAAAAACTTTAAATATCTTGAGAAATATGCCATCTACGAAAAAAAAATTAATTTTATGAATTTATTTTCCAGTGTAAAAATCGGGCTAAATTATTTTATTGACTTAGCACACAGTTTATTGTTACAGATATACCTGGTAATCGTTGCAGTAAATGCTCAAAATGATGCCCGTTAATTTCAGTACATGTGCAAGTAACCCTCGATTGACGCGGTCTCATAAACACGGTTTTGAATATCGCGCTTACTTATAGTTACTTTTTGATTACCTACAAATTTTTCTTAGGGGGCATATTTATCGAGATATTTAAAGTTTTCACGTTAAAAAACTCACCCGGTATAAATATAAACAGATCGGTTAAGGAATTTTATCAAAAACTTCGTTTGCTGCAAAAGATTGGCTTTTACATGAATTTCTTGCAGGGGTTTTCACTCCTCGATATATGTTAACTTCATGTATCTTCAATAACTGAATGTTATTTTCAATATGCCTAACGCAATGGTACTAGTTGAATTATTCGACAATAATTCATAATAGACAAATCGCCAAGTTAAAGTCACATGTTGTTACAATCCCACTTGTAGCATTGCCGTCAATTAAACGCGTCTGCTCCTCTCGAACGCTGTGTCATCTCGGACATGAGGCTCGTCTCCTTATTAAGGCAATGCCCGCACGGTGCGCCCAACCGCTGAAGAACGTGCAGCAAAAACCGACCATCCTATTAACCGCAGCATTATAATTTGATAGCGATTTGAAGGCAGCGGAAGACACGAGGACGAGTCGCAAGAGATAAAATGCATCTACGCATGCTGCCCACGTTCCTTTTTTCACAACTCTTCGGCTTCGTGCGATGCCCACACGCTTGACTTGATGGTAGGTTGCACGAAACTGAATTCTATTCATTTGTTTGGTTGCCCATTTATGCATTCAGAGAGAACAGCATGTCGTAGGCAAACGAGTTATCTATTTTCGTAGAGAAGAGTTTTCAAAACTGATGTGAGTTGCAGGAAAGGCGAGATCAAGAAATTCGGCGAAAGTTTACACATAAAACAAGATTTTCTCATTTGGTAATATAATAATACTAACATTTGTTAGTTCCAGACTGTCTTCTATAGAAAACTTTATGATTTGTTAACTTACTAGTTGGTATTTCAGCATAATATAAGAAAATAAATGAAATACTTAATGAGAAAACTTTGTTAGATATTCATAAATTATTGGTAGAGATATGTTTACCAGAATGTTCTAATTGTAAATTGAATGGAGCTAATTCCGAAATAATTCATTCAATTAACATGGGATAACGTCTTCTAACTTTTTTTAAGTAATTGAATATTGTCGTTATATTGCAAGGTCCAATTATGTTTAAAAAACTGCGTTTTTATTTTATATTATTGAAGATTCAATAAATCAAGTCTGAAATTGACACCAATATACGACCTTTTTTTAAATTGATACGTGGATATTGAACAACAGAGAAAACATGCTGCAGAAATGAAGATGTTGTAAAAGATGTTGGGAAGAATAGTTTATAGAAGAAAGTCAGTTGGGAGGTGGCGACACTTAATAAATGCAAATAACTAACAATAAGTAAAATAGGTGTGGGTGACAAGATGTTGATACCAAAGAAAAGAGAAACATCAAGAAAGTACAGCGAGTGCGAACAGCAAGTGGCAGAACTATTTCAGAAGCGAAACTTATTAGAGAAGCAAAAACCAGACTCACAATCAGACTGAATTGGAAGAGGTTAAGAGGACGGGGTCCGACCAGTACCATGTAGCGGCAAAATGCGGAACTAAAACGTGAAATCTAATACCGTCGATGATTTCACAGACAACTTTCCTCTTAATATAAAGCGAAAAGATCAAAAATGAATTATATAATGTGAATAAGAATGTAGAAATATATAATAAAATATACTATAGTAAATGAACCAACACACAAATAATAATATTTGATTGTTACTTTCTGAGGACTTAGAAATTATGGGAAGGAAGCTGTTTAAAGAATGTAAAAATTGGAGCTTAACAGTTAATTACCGGAAGACTAAGTATCTATGTGTGGGCAAAGGCAATACGCCACGACTAGAAATAGAGAATGATATCAATATCGACACATGCGAAGAGTACATATACCTTGGTCTTGGTGTAAGTATTACGAATCGAAAACAGGATCGTTAAGGGAAAGTAGGTCATTGGTTGCCTAAATTCTGTCCTTTGGTCACAGCATGTAAGCAAACGTTACAAGCAGCATCTCTTTAACTGCATATTACAGAGCATTGTCTTACACGGAAGTGAAGCTTGGGAAATCATCAAAAAATCCGAAGACAAACTTAGGTCGCTCGAAATGGACTTCTGGAGAAGTTCAGCTCGCAAATCTAGATGGGAACGAGTACCAAACAAAACAATAAGAGAAATGATGGAAGTGAACACCGACATAGTCATCGAGGTCGAAAAAATGCAACTAGAATGGTACGGGCACGTTGAGAGAATGGGCGAAGAAAGGCTCCCTAAGCAAATAAAGAACTGGACACCACGAGAAAACAGAAAAAGAGGCAGGCCGAAACGTTCATGGCTACAAGGAATGCAGAAGTATATGACCGAACGATAACTTACTGAGGAAGACTGCACTAACCGTGAAATATGGAAGGAGGGAACCAGAAGGCGTAAATCGCTATAGAACCTGGAAGATGATGATGACTTTCTGACATACGACGCCTAAAATTGTAGCCATCATATTTCTAAAATAATATTGTAATTATATTTAGGTAAAGAGTTCAACGAAAGGAATATTAGCTGAGATGCATAAATTCACTTATACAAGTGTCACACATGAAAAGATAATATGATATATCATTAAATCAACTTGTTGTTATGTCCAGCATTTTTTATTTCTCCCAAGTTGCTCTTCGCATGTCTGCACGCTCAATCAATATTAATTAACAAGATTGCCTGCACTCGTGTACGACTATCATTGGTTACGGTTAGCATAAGTCCGAGCGTTAAACATAAGTCCCTGCCAGCCGGAATAAGCCGGTGAATTTGTTCGTGCGAAGAAGACGCATACCCCAGCCGGCATCGCCTGACAGGATGAAGCATAAAATGTGCTTACATCGATGTACGAACCTTTGCGGATGCCTTCGAAACACGCTGTGCAAGTTTGGCATTATTGATGCCTGCCAATAAATCGCGAAAGTTTATGACCCCACCGAGTTAAATAATATATTTCGCAGTCATAAATCACAGTACGATTGGGTCATCATGAAAACTGCGGGGTATCGGATTTATTAAGGAAAACAACAAGTGCTAAGAAGTCGAAATACATTAGAGGCCTCACTCACTGTTTTCTAAATTTGGAAAGAATTGCCTGTTTTTCGTTGGTGCAATTGAATCTCGCTGGAAATTGAAATCGGAATTTTTCAATTGCCCTTTGTTTGCTCGACGAAAGCATTTGGCAAATGGAATTCTTGCAAACACCTTAAAGAAACGCACGCAAATCTATTTATGTTGTCGTTTTGCATTAACATTTCGACATTAACTCGACGATAAACTTGAAATGACACACACGGCGCGCGTATTTGTGCAATGCGTACCGCACAAATCGTGTCATGCTGGTGCAACCCGATAAACAACAATAAAAGTAATTCACTTTATGTGCATTACCGGCCATGGCCCGGCAAGCAGCGACAACCGCTGCCACGCCGAAGAACATAATTTACATTTTACACGACGATAAATTTGGTTTTTATTGCCTTGGACTAGAGATCTGTGTGCAGCACTTGGCCATCGATGCCGTATGACTTTAAAGTTCATGTGTGCACTTGAAATGCCGTAAAAAGCGTGAAATTAGCGGCCACGTTTAGCCTTTGACAACCTTATGGGGTAGTTTTATTTTTATGGTGACAAGCATGTAAGTTATTTTTTGATATGCCTATTTAGAAGAAAACGGTTTTAAATTGATCTTAAAGATCTATTTGGGGCACTATTTCAAGTTGGAATAAAACAGCCTAATAACTAATATTGACATTTTGGACCTGTGAACTATATTTAGAGATATTTTAACTTGTGTTGGGCCTTTGTGGCATAATTGGCAATGTTCTGCACCCAAGGTCCAGAGGTTGTTGATTCATGCTGTTGGAGGCCGTATTCTCTTTCAATTAATGTAATTCGTTATTTAATATCTTTAATAATATGACGATGAGCGGCGGCTTGCCGTGTTGTGAGCTCGGTACTCGTTAGCGCTCGGTACAGTACGGTACAGGCGCTCGGTACAGTTAAGCAACGTCGGACGTAGCTACGCGTTGGATGGGTGATCCCACTTGGTCTCCCCCCTCAACAAGTGGCTGCGGCGCCGTCCGCGAACTCCTGACTTCACGGTAAAAACGTGAACGAAGGTCGGGCGATCCGCTTGCAACGGTCCCCGAAAAAAAAAAACATGTGCACAAAGTGTTCAGAGCGGTGAACAGGCAATACTCCATAGGGGGTGGAACGCCAATGACGATGATTATCCGGTAATTTGTCACTGAATCTATTGTATCATGAAATATTTGTGAAATATTAAAATATATCAAAAATGTAATATAAATAGATCGATGCAGCTACCTGCAGAGCCCTTAAGCCGAGCAAATCAGAAGCTCGAGTAGGGTCGTTCGTAAAACAGTCGCGTTAATCTTCCTTGGCATGTTTACATCTCAAAATGGTTAAATCGTTGGTGCACTAACTTAACAGATGCGATTTAGGGCAATCATTTGATTATGTAAAAATTTCCTGTTTAAAAATTAAATAAAAAATAGGTTGACATGAGCTTGCCTCACAATCAGTAAACAATTTAAAATCGTCTTGAAATTATTAACTAACTTCGTAAAAAAAGGTGTCTAATACTCCTGCTAAACCCGTGTTTTGGATTATACAATCCACGTAATGAATAATGAATATAGGTATAATTGAATTTTCATTTGCATATTTTCAATTATGTGGAATGAGCAAGTTTCAAGTTCTTAACACAAATGAATTTGTCTTTCAATTTGCTACAAACGTTAACTCCAGATGGTGTCGATATTCTTTCCAATAATTTTCACGTTCCAATTTAAAAATGCTATTATAAAACATAGTGATATCTATTTTTCCCACAATTAAACATTTATTTTTCATAAATATCTTTAAGTAAAAATAGTTGGCTTTTTAAGATTTAAGGGCCGAGTCGAACACGTTTTATGTCTTTCCATATTTCTCAGGAAAAATTGGGGAATTTTCTTAGTAGTAACAAATCATCTAGCCGTCAGCGGGATAGATGTCCGTTTGTCAGACAACTAAACTCAAGTACTTCGCTATGTTGCTGGGAATTGTCGTGGTAGAGCAAAAAATGATACAAAAGCAGAAAAAAATACAGATGGGTGGACTTCCAAACTCTTTGTCGTCGTCGACTTGTGCGTCGTAAACTGTGCAAAGTATCATATTACTCAATATATTACTTCTGTCAACTGATACTTTGAAAGGAACTACAACTTTACAAGCGCATAACAATTTTCATGTTTGCAGAAGCCAATCGTATAGATTTCACAACTTTTCCTGTAGTATATTACTCTCGAAAACTTACGTTGTTTTACCACTTCGGTTAGTCAATAGATCGCAAGTAGTACTATCTTTATAAGTAGTTTCTGAAAAGTCACTTCGGACAACGTTCTCCTCCAAATCTGTCTACAACATGAAAGCCATTCTTTGTTTCAAAAAAATATTAAATGGCTTGGAAGACAATGAAAACACTTCTGGGCGTGCTGATGGATATTCTGTTAACTACAGCTTGAGGTTCTTTCCCGCGGAAGAAAGTAACATCGTTTCATGTCACATACAAGGAGCTATTACTTTTTATATGGTTGTTTAGTCTTTGCGAGTCGCAGGAATGCCTGTATGTTTGTGCTCGTATCACGTTCGTCGATTTTTCTCAGGCGCGCTGTGCATTTATTTTCCGGCATTGCACGCCACACAAGATGTGCCTCTCTACAATTGCAATTCCAGCGTCACTCTGGCTTGAAATTCCTGCTCGTTGTTCCTTTTTCCACATCGCTCGTGTTTTAGTAAACCCTCCTCTATTCAATCAATGCGGTTTCTTCAATCCAAGCAATACATAAATGAGCGCACTGCTCCTCACTTCATTACACAACAGAAATCCGCTTTTTGCACGAACATCGTCAAAGTGATTTTTATTTTGTTGTGTGGTGAAAACAACGTTTTTAATAGCGACATTTAAGACTACTGCTGTTGGAAAACGCGAATGTGTTTTGCACCAAAGAGCAGACAGGATCAGTAACTCTCGACTTGGGAAAGGAATCGGGATATGGTGCATTGCGGTTACGGTGACAATGTGAAATTTAAAACCCGTAAAGGTCTCTTATGTAATCTATGTCTGCCTGCAACAGAAAAGAACAGTGATTTCCATTTATTTTCCAGTAGACAAGTTGTAAACATTTTGGAAAGGTGGATAAGGTATTGTAACCTAATTAATTAATTACTTACATTGTATTGCTATTATTTCTATTAAGCTGTTTCCAATTTGCAGCAGCTTTCAATACTGAAATGTTTTACGTTTTGCTCTAGAAACTCTGGAAAAGCTGCGGTATCTCGTATCTCTGAAAAGCGTACGTATCTCAACAAGGTGTAATTGTAGTAGCCCGTTGCGTGGAGCTTAACTTTGATAGTTTGTGGATATATGCAGGATAAACGCAAACATCGTCGCGTTGGCGGTTTGTTGGAGCTGCCCCTTGCTGATGTTACGACTTTGACGTGTATGCACGTAAACCCAGGTCGGGAGTAAACTTTCGTCGGTTGTGTACGTGCACAAACTCATTGCGAACAATTTCCGAGACTGGGCCGGGTAACCCGCCATCAACTTGCATCAGAGCCGTTCATCAGGCTATTATCTTGTATTAGTACAAACGATTCTACTTGCCGAAATTGAAAGATGGCATATTTTGATTACCTTGTATCGAATCTTTGAACAAGAAATAAGTCTTTTGCATGTCAAATTCAATTTCGAAGGGGACATTTCTGAAATGTTCTTATTTGAAGTTTTGTTAAATCCAATGTCTTGCCTTATCCCGTATTCTTCAAACCCAGTCACGTTTTCCTGACAACTACAAGCCCCAAGTGACAAGGTGATAAAATGTACAAGCTTTGAAGGACATGTCGAAATCACATGATCTGAACTTTTTGCGATGAGATATGATGAGATATTGCCCGCATATCGTAGATCAACATCTATTATTACCATGAATAATAATAAAATAATTAACATAATACTAAATAATTTTCCTTTGCTATCAGAATGTGTTATGACATCTCAAAAATATCGAGATGGGTGGAACATTCAATGAAGTTGCTTATGAATAACAAATTACTCTTTCTGCCATTACTATTTGTCCCTCTATCACGAATTACCACCATTGAAGGACTGTTCTTTTTGCAAGAAGACTTTTCATCACGTGTCCCTGAAAACTGCAAGCCTCAAGAAATCAGATGGTAAAATGAACTGGCTTTGAAGGACACAGCCAAATCTTATGACCTATGTGGGTGATTTTCTAACTTGTTGCGATAAAATATAATGACTATTGCCCGGGTATCGTAGAATACATCTACCATTATCATGAATATTATTAAAACAATTAACATAATACGAAAGCATTTTTCTTAAGAATCAGGATGTGTTATGATGATAATAATAATCGAGGTGGAGCAGTCAATGAAGTTGATTATGAATATCAAGGGTCACGTCACGTCACGCATGAGCTATGTTTTTGCGATGAGATATAATGAAATATTACCCTTTCAGTAGTGTTGCTTTTTCTGCTTCTGTTACTATTCGATGTCTATTGCCATTAATTTATGTCTCATAAATTAAAAACAACATTTATAATTGGTAAAATTTTAAGGTAGCATCTTTGAATTGCATTAGTCCAAGGACAATTATTTAATATAAAATCAGACTTATTACCTGGAAGGTGGCATTCAGAAGCAGTACTTCTAAAATGTCCTTATTTGAACATCTTTCAAGCTGTTAAACCCAATTAGAATGTTGTCAAATCACGTTATCCACAGTGCTTTGTCTTATCCCGTAATCGTCAACTCCAGTCACGTTTTCCTGACATTTACCAAGCCATAAGGGAACCGGAAAGAAATGAACAATCTTTAAAGGAGTCGAGACAATCCCTGTACCTCTTATTTACATTTTATAATGACATTTTATGTGTTGTATTTCTGGTTGCTCTTGGTTTTTACTGATCAGTTTAATCCTTTATTCATTTTTAATTCCTTTTCTTTATGTGGTATTTTGCAAATTCATATAATTGTGAAATATTCTAAAATATTCATACTTTCTCTGTTCCTGTTTTCCTGCTTCTGCCTGCATTATATGTTTTTATGAGACTTCCTTGAATTTGTATAATAATTAAATCCTTTATTGAACATTGGCGATATGCTGAGATAGAAGGTCCAACTCTGAAGCAAGTGCTCCTAAAATGTCCTTATTTAAGGATCTTCCAAGCTGTTAAATCCAATTAGTATGTTGTCAAATTATGTTAGCCACAGCGCTTTCTTGTCTTATCCCATATTCGTCTACACCAGTTACGTTTTCCTGGCATTTACAAGCCCAGAGGAGACCGAAAGAAAAAGAACAATCTCTGAAGGAATAAAGACAATTCCTTGACTTATTATATTATCTCGTGATGACATCTCATGACCCATGATATTTTTTATTGTTCCAGTTCTGATGCAAAAACTTTCGAAATCTTCTCGTCCTTGATGGGAGATTGTGGTAAAATATAATGAAATTTTGTCATTTCGCCACTTTCTCTGCTCCCGTTTTTTCCTGCTTCTCACTCTTTGAATATTTGTATTCAATTTGCATTTTTGTATGCGCCATCGCGTCTGCGTTGGACACGTGCCAGACAATGTGGCTTGTTCGCCTCACGTGCAGACATTGCCCCACGATGGCGATGTCAAATTGTATTCAACTCTAAGAGCGTTTGAGCACGCAACGCGCATGTTTGAGCGACTGCGCGCACGCAAATAAGAACATTACGTTGAATTGTCGCCCCCGTGATGGCAACACGCGTTCAGCTCGTAAAATAAAAATGATTAAATTCGCGTTTGCGCTCAACTTTGCCAGGAATTCGCACGTTTGAAATATTACCGCTCGCGGTAGAAGGTAGAAGCCGCCACACGTGCGGACGGGAGTTATTCCATCATTGTCGGGACACTTCGGATCCTTCCATCCTGTGTCAGCCCGCAGGTTATCATTCGTTTTTGACGGCCACGGGTAATCAATCATGTTATTGAACACCTCATAGCATCCGTGGGTGTTTGCGGCGATGACATCCTGCCGTCGAATATTTCGAAATTGATCCTACCTCGCCTTTGCCATCTGTTTTTCTGTTGATTTGTTTTAGAAATTTGATAAAGAACAGTGTATTCGTGATGCTCGCCGAGTTTTTCGTTCCAATCTTGTGCGAAACATTTCTCGTTAGTATTGATTTATCATGTACGTGTTACCATATTGTGAAAGCTGAACATTATGGAAACCCACGGAGAATTGGCCAGGTTGCCCACATAGGTAGATCTGTAGACTTCGTCCAAACAACACACGTTATAATAAATACCCTGAGGACGGCTCTATAATCCCTAGTTTTGAGTTCCTAATTATAGTTTAATGCAGCTATAAATTGAACCTGGGTGCAGTTTGCTCATATTTCACTTTCCTTTCTAATCTAGCCCAACGAAGATTAAACACTTTATAGTTCATTCAACTAGCGATTTGATTATTTATATGGCCACCAGGTTAAGCATAGACTAAACATTAACTGATTTACACATAATGAACTTTGAAGAAGTATTAAACATATCAGTATAAACAAGATTCGATTTTGTCTATTATCTTTTGAGAGTAGAAGAGAAACGGAATATAATGATATTGATGTCATTACCTCAGAACTCTTATGACCAGATTTCTTAGACATTTCATTGACTTAATTTTTGTAAATTTACTGCAAGTGACTATGAGAAGCTGTCCAAAGCATGTCTCTGGCTCAACGACATCTCCTGAAATAGGATATGAGACAGAGACGAGAAAGACAGGAATGCTAAGTACCAGAATTGTGCATAATCTAATTGCATGTTAGAGTAATATAAATAGCAGTCCGTCGGACTACGATATTCCAGCCTGCCAAAGAATTACTTACAAGTAAAAACCTGTCAGTGAAACCTGTCATAAATGGAAAGTCACGGAACCAACATATACAGAAGTTGTATATGATACATCAAGAGGGGGAGGGGGTACATGGGGAACAAAACTACAGATATATTTTTATCAGTACGCATTGCGATAAAATTGTTTACAAGATTCTAGGATGTGGACTCTTTATGGAGCTGCCCATTACTTTCCCATATAAAATACACTCTATAAAAATGTAAAGACATTTTCCAGCTCTAAACCAACCACTCGCTGATATCTTTTCAAATTGTCTATAAGTTGGGAATCGTTGGGTCTTCCAATTGATGTTCCTCCAAACCATTTGAAAATTATTAATAGTGGTATATTTAATATAATGTTATCAACATCATGCATTGGAAGGGACGAAATTGTTGCTTTCCTTTAAGAAATATTTGAAATGTGCTCAAATATTTCATATCGTTAGACGGGT
>WSZQ02004451.1:9805-30644 GCA_019419845.2 Weissflogia rhopalogaster | reverse complement strand
TTTGCAAACATTTTTCACAATTTTGATTCGTTCGTTCGGCAAGCAGCAATAGTTTTGAGATTAATTGATTCAACTGCTCGTTTCGACGTATTATCGCAACTCCATTTATATAACCGAGAATTACCTCACTAATTGAAGTTATTGTAAATATAAGTTGATTTCCACACTGTATATATTTCTTGAGAAGCACAAACAACTAAGTGAGTCCCAACCAGTGACCACGAAGTTACAACAATAACTTAAAAGTAGCCTATCAGAAAATTTTCTCATGGGCAAAAACATGCTATAACTATAAACTAATCAGGTTTATCCGTAGTATTCTAAGGACAGAAACTAAATGATGTTTTACTGGATTCATGTTGTCTGTCTGATAGAATCTGAATAATGTTATTAAATTGGAACGTTAACAAAGAAAAATTTTGCAGAAACATTGTTATGTACATAAAACCAGACTATTCGCTGCTCTCCTAATCTAGCAGTAGACGCTTTCTAGCTTCCAGTATCATCAGGTAGGTTTGTGCTTCGTGCTCATGCATACGGTTGCATGCTTTTCGGCCTACGCAATTCCATCCCGTCCCATTCTCCACGCTGTGCCGTCCACGGTATTTAATGGTGTCGGTCATAGGAATGGAGTAAGTCAGCAATGCTGAAGTGAGCAGCCGAGCAAAGTAATTTAATTAACATCAAATATTCGACGGGTCGACTTCGATGTGATCTCCAACAATAGCACTGAAACGCTCATCCTTTGTTTTCGAACAGACAATTTCCCGAAATTTGCCTCACTTTTCCCTTTGTTATCTACATTATCGAAGAGAACTTCCAGCATTCTCACCTTTATACGTTTTAATTAAACGTATTAATCGATCAACTCTGTTAATCCCCGGTTATTAGAAATCTATAAGAGGATATGTTGTTTTATAAAGGTTTAAGTTTATGTCGTTTCTCGATTGCTTCGACTTGGAAACGGTTCATTCTCCTTGTTTAGTGCTTAACTGGATACATTCCAGGCAGCTGGAAATAAAATGCAGTTTCATCCAGCAAAAGATTCGCAATGAGAACGGCATT
The DNA here is from genome assembly GCA_019419845.2 of Weissflogia rhopalogaster. NCBI lineage: Eukaryota > Metazoa > Arthropoda > Insecta > Coleoptera > Staphylinidae > Weissflogia > Weissflogia rhopalogaster. The sequence goes on along the minus strand of WSZQ02004451.1, from coordinate 29,579 downwards.
TGAGACCACACAACTTGAACCACCCAGCTTTTACACAAGCGCTGAAGCGGTTGAAGTGTAGTTGCACTCTTCGTGCCTGCTCGAATATTTCTAGACTGCTGCACTTGCATAACTCGTTCATACGCAACTTCCATTCAATATCCTTCGCGAGAAGTTTCTTCGTGTGGAAGTGGGTGCCATGATTTTTTTATGGTATACATTTCTCTAAAAATTTGGTCGCATGATTTATGCAAATTTACGTTATTCATTGATTAGGAATATTCAACTGGTAATTTAATAGGTATTAACTACATCACCTAAGGAAAGTCGTGTGGTACAATGTAGTGATCACTTGTATATTTTAACAGTCTATATTCCTGTTTGGGTATATTACTTCACATATAGAAACACGACGATTCGATCGTGGTATGGAGCAACGGGATTGCATTACCCGTTGACAAAAAGCCACTCCCATAAATTTTGTATTCAATCCACTCCTGAGTTCCGTCGAGGTTTTCCTTTTTGTGGGTCTCAATTTTCCGCCAGCATTCCTAGAGTTTTACAGGGTTGAATAATATTTAAAACCAATATTTCATCTTTTCTCTCAATAACGTTGTTCAATTAAAAGTTTTAAATTTTATATTTTGATTGATTTTTTTTTCTTTTAGCAGCCTTCCGCGAACTTGAACTCGGCATGCTCGGGAGCGTTTATGACTAGCTTTGTCTGTTGCAAATTCAACTATAATATTTCAATAGTACAAGGAAGTAGCAAAAAAATTGCGATAGTTATTTGTTTTGTCTTTTTATGTGTATTGCCAAAACGGAAATTGTTTAAGTTTAAAGGAGTTAAACTATTTGAACACTAAAAACTGTAGTGAAAACCAAAGGTTGACAGCAATACAAATAATACAGGGGCCCTTCAAATTATTAACTGGGTCATGGGGTAACCCGCGTTTCATGAGTTGGTCACCACTGATCTGAGTCGGCAAACTTTTTTGCCTTCTTGCCAAAATCAATCTTAATTTGAATATTAAAGGGATATTTTCATCTTAAAACAGTAGTTTTATATGCATGACGTTTTATCGAAACTAAAGTCTTGCAATTAATTTATGGGTCATTCGGTGACCCGCGGGTCATATGTTGCCAACAGTGGGCGCTGTTCTGTACACTAATATTTTCTATTCTATTCATTCGTTTTCTTTACTGCGGCTAATTTAATTGACATTTTCTTTACTTTACAAAGTTTGCAATTTAAATAACATGAATAACAAGATTACAATTTCTCTTCTCTGGCTGTGATGACGTTATCAAATTAAAAGTTTTAAATAGTAAGTGAAAATGAGTTTCCATGTATAAATATTAATTATCTCTTAATGTATGTTTGTTCTCCTGTTAAATTATTATTTGCACAACTCGAATAGAATGGAAAGTAACCCGTAAATGTTGACAACAGACGCACCGATATAAGAAAATTAAATCTACTTATTACTATTTTCACTACATAAAAAGTATAGTGTACACTATTGAAAAACATATAGTATAAAACTAGCGTGTTATGCACATTTTTCACTTCTATGACTTGATAGTTATCTCCTTAATCATTCCATGCTCGTTGTACAATATACAATTCCGACTTTCTCTGATTTAAACTTGATGTTAATAAAACTTTTTAGTTTAATAGGTATAGCCCTTCCTAGTCTGAATACACACCTTGCTCAAATGCAGTAGAAGCTGCTGTATGCGAAACGGAAAAATTGTTTGGTTCCTAATAAAGCAAATGATTGGCTTGTCCACTTATAAATGGATATAGGGTATGGTACATATGTGCATGGTACTCCTCTATACCACTGACGAAAAAGGTGAAATTTCGAGAATCCTTCCAAGGTGGAGCATAACACTACTTTTGACTTTCTCAATTTTCGAATTCCTTGTTCTAAAATTACATAGGAGTACCGTTGGGGATAAAAGTGGCTTCGATGTTAGTCAATTCCAATTAGTCAAGTTACTATAGATGAATCGAAGATACAAACACTAATTTTCTTTGTGCCGTGCACGTCTTCGATCTTCTAGCATAATATGTATATGCATATAAACCGCATAGTTTAAAACTCTTTTGTCTGGTAAATGTCGTAACGAGTTTCTTAATGTTCATATATTATATACAGAGCCCTACATTAAAATCTTTTAACAATAGCCTTACTGGAAAATGATTCTATTGTTGTTCAAATCAGAAAGTCTAAGTAATTAAATTATTTGACTTTTCTTAACTCTATAACTTTCATGAAAACATCCAATTATAAATTGCAAAACTTCTAAAGAATCCTCGTTCTTTTTTCAGCTGTAAGCGATATTGCCAACTTCGCCCGTCTTAAAAACCACTACCAAATCGAGCATCCGTTCGCCACCGGCCTCTTCGAGCGCAGCACCAGACCCAAAGCCGTTGAAGACCTCTACGAGGCAGCCGCCAAGACTCCCGTGCATCTAATGCGCCAACTGGACAGATGGCGGCGAGATGGACATCGGTCGTCGAGGTTCTTCATGTGCACGCCCATCCTCGGCGGGCGGAAACGTCGCATCAGAAATAAAGTCGACATTGATATCGAGACGCGAATGGTGAGTACATTTGCACCTATTCAGCTTTTAATAGCCTATCCACGCATGATCGATCTTGATTCCACCGATCAACGTTAAAAAGTTTACTGAAAGTTCAAAGTCGATTTGCCCAACTGGCCTTGCTACTGACACTGTTTAATAAAACTTTCAAATCTAAATGTTTTATTGGTTAATTTGTAGTTTCATTCTTAGATACTTTAATAGTTACTGCGATTGTTATAAAGACTGGGACAGTAGGCTTATGGAATGAGAAACATACATATGTTTTGGAATGCTAGCGTGACTCAGGCAATATTTTCAGAAAATTAAACAAAAACCCTCAAAGGGTTAAATCACTCAAGTTGAAGCAATACATATAATTCAAAAAAATAAAAAGTAAGATTGTTCCTTTCTGAACTAAACGCCGCGCGCCGCGTAAATTCGACTCGCATTCATCAAATCTAGCTCCCCAAATCAAGCACGCGAACAGATCCTCAAAAACTCACAAAAATGTGCTCTCTCAAATGATAACACACATTTTTTACTTTGTTTTGGGGGAGCCATTCACGTGACGTTATAAATTATAACCTATGCAGTTTATATGAATAGTCTCAAATTACCCACAAAAATACTCTCTTTTTGGTGATATCACACTTAATTGTTTCTTATAAGGGAACCCATTTATGTGATGTTGTGCATTATCCCGTATTAAGAAATCCCACAAAACATACAATTAATTGTATGGTATCATCTGAAAGAACATATGTTTGTGCTTAATTTGAGACTAAAATCAAAATGCGCACAGGAAAATTGCCCACAATATTGCAGGTCGTATAGCATCACATAACTGGATCCCTCTCAACAAGTAATTACGTGTGTGGTATTATCTGAACGATTAAGTCTATTAATATTTAAAGAAATCCCATTAAACAATTATGAATGAATTCTTGAAAGATAATAAAAGTTAAATAATTACCTGGTCGAAAGATTAATAAATTCGAGTCCCCGAGGTGGGCTCCCACATGTGTGAATTAATTATTTAATTAATTCCCACAAAATTATTCACCAAAATCCACACCATTAAAATGCACACTGCAAGAATCGCAACAATTACAAATCACACACCAAAAATCACTTCAATCGCAGTATGCGCATCTCACGACAACTACAACAAGCAAAAACCACGAGATAATCTCAACACTCAACAAGGAATCAACACAACACAAAAAATCAACAATAACAACATCAAATCAAAAAATCATGTACAAATATAAAAATAATAAATAAACATGAATCCTGGCTGAAGGACCAGTTAGGTCGATAGCCAGGTCTATGGACCAAATACAATATTATTTTATAGATTTAGTCATGAATAAACACACTTTTTTCACAGTTCTACAAATATAATTTGTTGGAAGTTTTATTAATAGGGAAATATAAACTTAAAGTTTGCCTATATCTCTTGCGTTTTAAGATGCCATCAACCCAATGGTCCTTATAACCGTTATTGCGCGTTATGGTTTTTATGGTATTTAATTCATTATTAAAGTGTTGTTCAGAAAGGGGTATCGAAATCAGCCTATGTACTAGTGAATTGATGGCCGCCAGTTTAATAGGAATCGGGTCGAAGGATGTGCAATATAATATATGATACTATCCGTGGCTGTGGGTTTCTTAAAAATATCAAAACTGCTTAAATAGATTTTATGATAGTAATATCTAGAAAATATCATCTACGTACCCGTACCATTTGAATATATGTTTAACTAGGGGGATAGAAGGGTTAAGAAGGTTGTTTTCAAAATTGGAGAGATAGATCTCGGCGAACAAAGGTGAAATAGGTGATCCCATGATCTCAAACCAGAATTTTGTATATAGTGCATGCCATTGAATTGGAAGTAGTTGAACTCAATCACACTTATTTTTACCTCATTAAAAATATAAACTCATACACATGAACCCCTCACCGCTGATTTTATACGGGTTACCTAAGATTCACAAAACTGATGTACCATTGCGCCCAGTGGTTAGCTTTATCAATTCACCCACTTAAAAAAAATCACTATATAAATGAACTTGAGATGAACTTGCTAACGATATTTTCTCATTCCTCTTTATGAGAACAGAAAACATTCAAATACGCGAAAATTCTGGGAATATTCACAAAAAATCCAACACGTTAAACAATTTTGTTATTTATTTTCCGACTCATGTGTCATTTAAAGTGTTAATTGGTTTAATTGTGTTTACCAAGTCAAAAACGGCACCAAAACAGTTATTTTTGCACCATATTTTGCACCTCATTTTTTAAGTAGAAAAAAAATATAATTGTCTACCACATTGTATTCCGACATCCGGATGAGTCACGTTTGTTCCGTTCGTTATGCAAACTAAGACTGGCTTTACGTGTCTAGAGCTAAGTTAAGTATGAAACATGATTACAATGGTCCGAAACGCCCCTGATTCGGTTGCACCCTAATTTATTCGACTTTAATTATACCTGGCTCGTTTTACGGCATCTTCTCCCCTAGGATGGTTTAATAGCGTTTGCGAGACATTTTTATAGCTTCGCTGAGAAACCCAGTGAAAAATTTTGTCGTTGCCTTATAGCAAGTTGAATATTGGTATAACCACATTGCCACTGGGTGATTTCCGTACGACTTGTGATAAGTTTTCGCGCCTTATAAACTTCTCAATATCGTCGCATTAATTTCTCAATTTCCATTGATCGGTTCGCGGCCACTGATGATGAGGTCCGTTACGCGCTCGCCGGGAAATCTCGTCGGTCTCTTTCCAAAGCTGCGTTCGCGCTTGCAACTCGATAAATTTGTCAATGATGTGACGGCCTAACGGTGTACACGATCGTTTATGGTGCCAGGCCAACTTCAGAATATCTCCAGCTAAATTAAACAGAAAAGATGCGCGAAGATTGTACGATGCTGAAGGAGATACAGGCCAGGCCTGTTGACGCTGCACAAATAATGAAATCTGATAACGTTTAAACCCATTTTTCATCGTCAGTGACAGCCAAACAGCGTACATTCCTACATGTAAATTTACCACTGCATTAACTTTCGGATGGGTTTTTAAATAATTTATTGTCAGCATTTCCTTATTCGCATTTTTAAATGGATTGGTGAATAGTTTGCATGCAATTTGCGTGTGCAACGCTCTCGTCGATTGGGATTGACAAATTACTTTATTATGTAAACGAACCTACACGGATGATCATTAAAATTAAAGCGTTTCTAATCAATTAGTCTGAAAGTGACGACCGCCATCATGCGAATGAATTTGTTGCAGTGTACAAATAGTCGATAACACTAAATTTATTATAATTGATGTCTGATTACTATCGCTGCTTGATAAAACATGATTTTAATATTATTTTGCACAAACACAAAAAAGAGTTTGAAAAATGTTTTATGAGAACGTTTTATTAAACACGTACAATGTACATTTCCCCTTTCGGCATCTTCAGGTACTGTATCGTCCACTGTAGTTACAATTCATAATATTACGCGGGTGAGTGGGGTGTTCACTAGGAGTTCCATTTCGTCATTTAGTACCTGGTCTGAGTTTTTTCTAATGGATTCGCGAATATACATTGCTTGGAGAATGTTTAGTTTTCGGGAATCCATTAGAAAAAAAAACCCAGACCAGGTACTAAATGACCAAATCGAACTCCTAGTGAACACCCCACTCACCCCCGCAATAGTATGAATTGTAACTTCAGTGGACGGTACAGTACCTGAAGATGCTGAAAGGTGTATTGTACATTGTACGTGTTTAATAAAACGTTCTCATAAAACATTTTTCAAACTCTTTTTTTTTTTGTGTTTGTGCAAAATAATACTAAATGTATTATTATCTTCTAATTACTATGTAATGCTTGAACTTTGATCTACAAATTAACAAAATCATGCTGGACAGTGTAATTACTTCCATAAAAGTGAGATGACATCAAAACCTTGTTAATTGAAAACCAATAATGTTTTCTGCGTTATGAAGTTATGCAACTTGTCAATGTTAAGATTAACTGACTTCGTACAAAGTTTTTAGTGTTTTTCATCATGATACGTTAATTCGTGCTTACTTAATTTTAACTTGGGAAGTTTTAATTAAATTGTACGTTGTTCATCCGCAAAGATACGATTCATGCCTTTCATTTGAGAAAATTTGATTCAATATTTATAAAATATTAATTCTTTGTAATAGAAGGGTATGACACACACACTCACGGAGAGATAAGCGAGCTCAATGTGTGTGGCATTTTGATGCAATGAGAACAAGGATGTAGACGTGTGGGAGTTCAACCGTACCATGGACAAGACAAACCAAATCGGAACGCATCTTGCATCACATCAGTTGCGAGCGAGTTGAAACACAGGAAAAATGAATGTGAATGGTTCTATTGTCTTTTCACACACTCGATGTTTGGACACGACCAGGGCAAACGTTCAAGCAACTGTTTTTTTTAATGCAAAGCCAATTCATCACGAGCTCGTGCAGGTAGATTGGACAAAATTGATGGATGGACATGCTTGGAACCGCAATAAACAAGATTGCATCATGAAATTTGAATAGGAAGAGCTATATTTTCACACTTTATATTGATTGAACTGTTTCAGCACTAAAAGGATTACAAATTGCTTTCGTTGAATTTTTTTACATCCACAAAACCCCAAATGTATTCCGAAGTTCGTTTTGATGTTCTAGACTTAACACACTCTTTTTAAAAACTTTGCCGGTATTTGTTCAAGAGTTTTGAATGTGTTCAAGTTTCAAATGAAGTTTATAGAGTAAATATTTGAACGCATGCAGTTCCTCCTTTTTTATGTAGGACTTTTGCCTTTTTACCATGATAGCGCGGCGACACTCCAAACTTGAGTGCTGCGGCGGTTACTGGTTGATAAAACTTACGCGTTTGCCTGCAGCGCGCATTGCTGGTAGGTGAAAAACCCGTTTTCCTGCGAGCGATGTTTTCGTCGCCATGGTGTCGCAACGACGCGTCCCCGCCTGCGAAGCGCTAGTTTTTATCAAATATGCACGACGGTACCAAACCCCGAGCAGCGTTTGTATGCATTATCGGCGAAATGTGTAAATTATGAAACTCGTGCGTTTTTCATTTTTAGCGTCGTCGTCGGACGAAAGCATTTTCGTTTATTGTGGCTCCTTGGAGAGCAGAAGAGTTGTGACCTGTTAAAATGCTTTTTAGCATACGTTTGGCGACGAAAAACAGCGTTCATTTCCTTCCCTTTTTGTGGGTGGTTATGAATGAATATTTTCTTTGACAAAGACATATTTTGTGATGTGCGGGGGTAATTTTCAGCACAAAGTACGTGCTGAATGTTTATTATGTGTAAATATGGTATTTTTCTGGAATTTTAAGATTTTCGTGGAAAATGTAAATGATTCAACCTTTGTCATTTTCTGATGATAAGAAGTTGAATGTAAAAATATGAAAATCCTGATTTCGTTAATTCCTGAACTCGAGTTTATTTGTTCAAACCTGAGGTGTCCAATTGCAAGGGATAAGTTGATCATAAATGGAAGGGTAACCCCCATTACATTTTTGACTTCATCGTGAGGGGGTCCCGACATGGCTACTGGTACTTTTGTGACTTCTTGTAAGGGAGAGCATTACAACCTCTATTTCATCGACTTCGTAAAAAGGAATCCCACCAAGGGGGCCTTCATGTGTCACTAGCTCCTTGCCAAGGTGGGGATACCACATTATTGTCTGCGAGCATGATAATATTGTCAGGCATACCATAGTTTGAACACATGTTGAACTACATGTGGCCACAATGCATTAGTACTAAACAAATTGCTAATGTTGAAGTCATAAATGTACTTTTTGGTTCTTTTTATCGGTATTTTTGTGACTGCTTGTGGTGTAAATGGGGTCCCTCCATAGGACATTAATGTATCTCTCTCCTTGTAAAAGAGGGAGTATCACATTATATTTTAGATTTCTACATTATTTAGGATACATGCGTGTCCTCATTACTGAGTCTATTTCCTCGACTTTGTAAGATGGGTCCCTCCATGAGAGCATTCATGTGACTCCGTCTCCTTGCAAAAGGTTATCATCCGCAGGTCAGATAATATTGTCAGGCATGTTGTAGTTTGAACCAGACTCACGTAGCTTCCCCCCCTCCCCGTGACTACTGGTATTTTGATGACTTCTTCTAGGAGATGTCATTACATACTCTATTTCCTCGACTTCGTAAGATGGGTCCCTCCATGAGCGCATTCATGTGACTCCGTGTCCTCGCAACCGATGGAGTACCACATTATACTAATCCGCGGACCAGATAATATAATCAGGCCTTCCGTAGTTTAAACAGCAATTACCCACAATTACCCACAGTGCATTAATACTAAATAAATTGAAAAATTTAAAGCCGTAAGTGTATTTTTTAAGAAATGCGCGTGTCTCTATTCTGGACTATTCTGGACTTGGCCGGTTCCCTTACGTCTAAATAAATTGATAAGTCCGTTCGTTCAAAGTGAAAAATTGAGTATTTGTACTTCTCAAAGTAAAATAGGGTTCACTTTGAAATGGAAAGGTTGGCACTTTGAAGAAAGGTTCACATAGCTTTAAATCTTTCCGCCTTTGTAAGTCTGTTCATTTATAATTATTCCCAACCTTTTTATAAAAGTGTAGAAATAAAATATAAGGAAATATATCTTCCTGTTTATTTTCATGTAAAAATATAAGTTGTAATAAAATATCTTCATTTTTTTTTAAATTTCTTCCAGCCTGCTCTTGTAGAAGATCTCCGTAAATGGACGTCGTCGGAGGCATTGGGTGATGTGACCGTAATGACGGATGGCCTGCGAATTCGCCGAGACCCATCTGCCAACGGACATATTGACCCCATCACTGAAGGTGACCTCACCGACGGCACAATCATCTCTGACGACGATGAAGGAATTGACCACCAGTTGCCATCGCCCGAGGAGCAAGTGCACGTCGTTGCGCTCAAGTAAGTTCCCATGATGAAACGATGAGGCTTATAATTCTTCCTGATTCTAATTGCTATTTAAATGATTAAATTGTTCGAAATTGCATCTAATTGCTGGACGCTTTTTGAATATTAATTAGATTTCCGGCGGAGATTGTGACCGTGGACGTAAGCGGCAAGCGCTTCGACCGAATGAGCGGCATGCGCCGCTCCTTGATGACGGCCGGCGTTGCTGGGGACGGCAATGGTGGTGATGGCGGCGGCACAGCCCAGACGGAAGATGGCAGCACGGTGAGGCGGCGGACGAAAACGAGAAAACCACGCAACAGGCGGCGGAATACACTTGCAGGGACCGATCAAAAGGAAATTCGTGATGCTCTTACAGGAGTGTAAGTAGATACGATAATTTATTTCCTCGTAATAGCAATTTTAATAAATCTTTCCGGCATTTTTTCTTATTCACAAGAGAGGGTACTTTTAAATTCAACTTTAAATGAAAGTTGTAGCAGAAAATTTTTACAAATCTGTATTTGTGATTTCAGTGATGATCCCAATAACTCCGAAGTTCAAACCGACTCCGCAGAAACCCCCACAAATGGTCCCATTGTTGGTCGAAGCAAATCTAGCGACCTGCTAAGAAAACGAGACTCTTCCGAAACTGCCAAGAAATCTCATTTCAATACCCTGAAACAATGGGGCAAAAAAATGATTGCCAATTACACGGAAAAATCTGATAAATCACCCACCCTTGATAAGGCCATGGAAGAAGACCACCAATACGAAACGGTAACACTGAAGCGAAAGAGAAACATAGATAAAGAACGTAAGTCTATGCACGAACGGAAGCCATCTTGTTCATCAAGTGACAAGTCCAGTATCAGCATACCAATCAGCACTCCGTTAACAACTTCCATGAACATTGCCTCTGTGAAACTTCGTGATAGTTCTGCTCAACGACGTCTTCGAAGAACAGGTGCTAATAAAGATGAACCGCATTCGTCCAGTGGTAATTGGAGTGCATCTTCAGAAAGTGGACGTGCTTCAATCGGTTCTGAAATTACCTCCACTATTCAACCAAAATCATCATCCGCAGCAACCTCTAGCAATTCTTTAAATCTTCATCCCCCTAGTTCAGTGAATAGCCGCAGGAGATATATCAATACATCGGCGAGTGGAAGTGTTACCAGTGAAGGTACCCTCACACCGGATATCATCCATGACTTGCATGAAGATGGCGAAACGAGTTCGGTGTATTCCTGTGACACTGAAGGTTATTACACCTCTTTCCACATGGATAGCGGACTGAAAACCTTGAAGGAAGAGGATTCCCCCGTTACACCTCTACATTCCACGTCGACGTTTACGAATTCGGGTAACTCAGCAGAGAATGAGTATGAACTATTTGGAAAAGGATCAACTTCGACGACTACTAGCTCAGCAGGAACGGTTTGTACCACTTTACGAGCAGCCGAAAGTGAGAGGTCGTTGGTCCTGGGACCTGCAGTACCTGAACGTAAGAGTTCCCTAACGAAACTCTCAAGTAAATCGAAATCCCCGGAAAGTTCCCTTGAGCGTGACTATAGTTCTGAGAAAACTGGTACGGTGAAACGAAGTCCCGCATCTACGACTAAGACAACTGTTCAAATTCATAAAGACTCGAATAGTGACGGAGATATTTCACCTGATAGTGGACATAATACTTCAAGTTCTCCGATTGAATCGATTAATAGTCCGAATGGAGTTCGAAGTGGATCAGAGTTTGAATATTCTGAATCATCTGATATGGAAGGACCTGATCGAATTGAAAGGATCCGAGTGAAAACAACGATAAATTCAAGCAGGATACCTTCAATGTGTGTGATCACTCCGAATCAAAGTGATGATGACTGTAGTGTAAAAAGTAATCAGTTTGAAGAAAATCGAATTAATAATAACATGCTTCATTTGGAGGCGAGTAAGGAGAACAATAATAATGTGGAAACTGTGAAGAAAGGAAAAGTGCAAGTGATAAATATTAATCCCCAAACTGGGTATGCAACTATAGAAACTAAAATGGAGGAACAACAAGTAGGAACGGAAGTGGAAGAACCTGAGAAGAAGTCTTCTCTACGATCAGCATCTCCTAGTGGTGGTTCAATGATTGTAAAAGATACATCGAATAATAATTCCAGCCAAACAAAGAATTCCCAACCTATTTTGAAGGCTACCTTATTACCATTGAACAACATGCTTGGGAAATTGAAATTGAATTTTTCGGGTTTTGCGTCGAGGACTAGTAAATCCCCAGTGAGAGCTGAAAATGTTGATACTACTGATGCCGGGGAGTATGTAACAATAGCGGACGTTAAAAACAACAACGAAAAATACAACGCCATCTATGCCAACGACGTTGTGAATCGAAACCTAACAACAGTGCTTTCGGGGAAAATTAAAGAGACGGAGTACATTTCCCTAAACGAGTTGCCTTGCAATGAAGGATCTGAAGTGCAGACAGCAACTTCAGACTCCCTCGAGCGTCGTCGACGTGGGGCTCGTGTTACACTGAACTCCGAGGGTAAAGTCATCTACAGTTCGGATAGTTTGAAGCGAAGACGAGGTGCCCACACCACTTTCGAGCCGGGACCATTTGTGAAGGCGCATTCTCCAAGCCATAGTCCACTTTCAACGCGTTCAGCCAGTTCCAGCACCGAGAGGAGTGCAAAGAAGACGGACGACGGCCTGCCATCGTCGCAACAATTAGGTAAAGTCGTGATTAAGGCCAACAACAGCGCCTCGGAAATAGTCCGCATGCCACCCTCGACCATTGTCTCGCCCACCAACTCCAACCCCGTGTCGCCCATGAAGATGTTCAACACCACGCGCGGTGCATACGTGAATGTGTTGAATGAAGGTAAGCCCCCCAATGTTAAGCACTCTACCGAATTACTTAATACACCAAAACGGTCCAATGGGTCATCAACCCCGCGAAAAATCAAACGCAGTGAAAGCTATAGGATCGCGAACGGTTTACCGCGAATTGTTCGAGTTAAATTAGATGTGGAGGATTTAATAGAGCAGGAAATTGCTGATGAGTTATGGCGGGATCGGATTAATTATCCCGCAACGGTTTCCCCACTGGTGTCGCCAATTCTTTGCGAAAAACAAGGTCACGGGCGACATGGTACAGAATTGAAGAGTCCAACAAGTCCGTTGATAGCTTACGCTGATTCAAATCGTACCCGGGTGAGAGTCCTTTCTATATCCGCGAATGATACCGAGATTTGGTGATTGTGTTTTAGTCGTTATCTCAAACGGGTTCAAACGGGTTAAATGCAGTATCAGCCGTGAAATCAATGAAAAGCAAAGACAAGATCGGATTCTGTACGCAAAATAAGGTCATACTCGACATGGCATTCGAGAAGTCCAACAAGTTCGTTTATCACCGTTAGTCTATTGGTTCGTACCACTGAATATGTTGCTCAAAACCTTTGAAGATGTACTCAATACTCCAAAACGGTTTAACGGACCTTCAGTTCACTTTAATCGACACTTTATTCACTTCAATCGGATGATTTGTTTATTGGGGCAGAAAGCCAAGTTCATGAAGGAAATTTTGCTGATTATGAAGTCCGTTAATTCAAATTGAGCGCGAGCATGCGTCCTTCCTCTAACTTCAAGCGATACCGAAATTTGGTAATGTCGGGAACCATAGGCCACACTCCCCTCTCTTCGTAGAGTTCGCGCTTCTGGTTTTTGATAGTGACTCACGGACCATGCGCCATGAGAAACGCTCTGCGCCGTTTGCTGCAGCATCGTATCCGCGCAAAAATCGATGAAACGTTCAACCCGACGAATTTTCACTCGGCACGAAATTTTCCCGGCACGCGGCAGTCGTACGCGTGTACACTCACGGAATGCAAGTCGCGCGTCGCATTCCCAACATCACATCCGAAAACATCTCATAATTGTGTGGTGGACTTAACCAAAGGGGGCTGGCGCAAAAAGGGCAAAAAATGTTTGCAGGTAATGGGACTGTTTCCTTCTCATGCAACTTCCTTATCTCCCAACCATCCCACGCAATGCTTATTTGATGTGTGTTTAAATAATATTTTTGCGGGGGTGATTGGCCATTATTCACGCATTCGCTGTGCACATGATAATTTTAAACTACATCCATCAATGTACAAATTGTTTATCGGTATTCATGTAAAAATATTGATAAAACTAGTTTGTGCGCAATTTGTGATATATTCTTGCACATCATGCACATAATGATACAATGACAAAATTTCGATGTGTTAATTTATTTTTCTTTTTCTTTTTTTCGGAAATTTTGTCATTCGTGTGCACTTTTTTTGTTCATTGCACCACTATTTGGATCGCATCACGCAGGAAAAATATCAGCATGAGTGTGATTTCACGTATGCAGTTTTTTATATTAATTTTACGTGTATTATACATATTTTTATTTGTTCATTTAAATTTTGCACTTTGCTGTGTGTTTTCTCTGCATGGTACACTTGTGTCTTTTGATTGTAATTACTATGTGTGTATAATTCTAGCATATTGTGTAAATAATTGTACTATGCATGAAATAATTTCGGTTTGATTGAAAACTTATTATTTTTTGCCATGACCTTACGGAGCATTGATGTACAAATAAACAGCATATAAACATTACATAAATTTCTATTTAAAACATTAAATACTAGACAATAAAATATTTTTTTACTAATGTGAAGATAACTTTGGTGTGGATGATATAATACAAACTCGTACACGCGTCTAACAGTCAAACATTCAGTAACATGTGCTAATTATCAGCTTTATTTACTGGTTGTACTGATTTTTGATCGTGGATCATGGCGGATTGTATGACTCATGATTAATGAATCATCGACATCTTCACACACATCACTTTTATTCACCACATGCGTTCGTAGAAATGACTGCAATTGCAAGTGCCAATTTTAGACTTATACGGTTTAAATGTCGTTAATTGTACCTTGTGACCGAGCATCCGCACGCACGTCGCCATGTTTTGTGTTTTTTCCTCTTGCACACTTACAATTAGTTGTTAGTTGCGCTATGGTCGGCAAGGAGTACGCGCACGTTAGCTTTTTGCACTGCTACAGCACATTGTAAACTAAAGTTATTCAGGTGAGAGATGTTTTTACGATTAATTTCATTACGCACGATTTTATTATCGGTAATAGATTGTAATAGAATTGCTACTGATTGTTATCAATATTATATGTGTTTAAATGGAGCAGACTATTTATTGATAAAACAAAATCATGTGATAGTTATTGAAGAAAATACAGCTTTGAGAGATTCACTTTTCTGATTTACTCCAACAAAATTGAAGTCGATCAGATAAAAACTGTGGTTCTAGGAATATCATTTTTAGATTTGACAAACGTTTAATATCATTTTCCAACTTTAGCAAATTAATTTAGAATCAATATATCCTGTGCTAGGATACACCAGTGCAACAGTTGACAACTTGAAACACGTGGGTCAGTAACCCACCTGGAACCCCACCCCCTGGTGTGAATCAACGATCGTTAAGAATGCACTATTTTGCGACGTTATGTCTGTTGCGTTTTATTATTGTGGTGGTTGAATTTAACCCACACCACAAAAGTTTGCCTGAAATCTTGATGCAAATAGGAAACGACGCATTATTTGCTTATAACTTGACCCATTGATTTAAGGAGCATATTAGGATACTTAATTTTCGATTGTCTATCGATCGACTTTTGGCTTTGAATAATAAATTTCAACTGAATAACTTTTCAACCTATGTTTCCAATTTTGCTAAACAGAGTTTACCCCAAATATAATCAATTCAATTGGTTTTAAAGCTAAAATGTATTTTCTTTAATTACAATCATACGTGTCAGTGATTTTCTGCTGCTATGAATATGAAAACATTTGTGTCGCGGCAGTCTTGAAAGGCAATTGTATTTTCTTTTAGGACGAGCGCTTTCCCCGTCAAATCAGCACGCCGTCGACGCCCGTCACCAACCGTCGTACGATTATTACGCGTATAATAATCAGATGTTTGGCGCGAACAACGTGCACTTTGAGAATAGTTACAATCGTCCGAATATGTACAGCACGCTGCCCAGTAGAAAGCCGCAATATGCATCGCGAGTGCTTCCTGAACGCTCCGTTACGCCTGATATCATGCGTGGTCTCGCCAACATTGAGTACAACAGCCTGGACCGGAAGGATCGGCGTCACTTTGACGGCTTTCAAGAGTATCAAGCACGTGCTAACTTTACACCAGATGAATTTGAAGGATTTGTAGAGTATCCACCGCCACCAACACCACAACGCCTACACCAAGAAATGCAGATGATGCAGGAGCAACATCAACACATTCAGCAACAACATGATGTTTTCCTTCCGCCCCCACCTACCCCAGCGATGAATCTGGGTATCCCCGTACAAATTCCACAAGTGAATATGTATAATCTACGCTCACCACATGTGCCTCACAACTATTATCACTTTGAGTCCCCGAAGAAGGATTACCCACCTGATACCTCATTTCAGGTGTCACCCATTGATCCCCGTCATCGTCCACTTAACGGAGGAATGAAGTCATCAACTCCTGCGAAGGTTCAAGAACTCAAGTCTGCTGCGAATTTGGAGAATAGGATGCTTTCTCCTAAGAAGTCCTCCATGACAAACGAAGAACTTTATGCCGTTATTCATAAAACTAAGAAAAAGATGAATATTCAGTCGGAGGATTTGGATAGACCTTCGCCTAGTTTATCCCCGGTTAGTTCGGAGAGTTCTATGACCAGCAATAGGAGTGCTAATCGTCCGGAGACTGGTTATTTGGACAAGAGCAAGTCTCGGTTAAGTTGGTCCCCGAACGGGGACTATATGGATTTCAACACAAACATTGACAAGATTCCCCCAGCGGAAAGTCGATCCCGACAAAGTTGGGCCTGCACGGGGGACATTAATACAGCTTCTAGCAAGAAAGATAGCCAGACGTCGCGGTTGGATTTCAAGCGTTTATTGCTCATGCATGGTAAACCGAAAATAGCACAATCTTCAAAGAAGCTAAGTGCCGTCGAACAGCTTAAACTTTCGAAGCAGCAGATTGATCAGCAGCCGAAAAACAAAGAAGAAGTCAATATTTTGGATTTAAGCCAGAGCCCGAGGAATATGAGGAATAGGAAGTTTGTCCCGCCAGGATCACCGAATAAAAACGTCGAAAAACGCACCGTGCCTAAATTACTCTCACCTAGATCACAGTGGCGTTTTGCCAATCCCCGGTCTGATGTACTCTCTTCGACAATACCTGAAGATTGTCAGGAAGATGAGAACCATTCAAAAGCTAGCAACGGAGAGCTGAAGGACACTTCTCTAAAAATGACAAATTCGCCCAAAAATAGTCCTAATAGTAGATATAGCCCAAAACCAGATGAAACTTTTACAAACCGAAACAACGAGATGGCGAAAAGCAATATTCATCTAAATAATACTTCGAGAAGTATGGAGAATGAAGAACTATCTAGTTTTAAAGATATTAAGCAGAAATTCGAACGGGATCTTCCAAAATTACCGCAAATGACTGCCACACAAAGACTGCAAGCGCAACGTGCACAATTCTTTTCGAACGCACCTAAGACGAACACCAATAATTCGCGCTTCGATACTGTCAATAAACAAATCGCAAGTAATAATACGAGTATTCCCAAGAAAGAGCGAACTCCGTCACCTACATTGGAAACGTCATTTTAAAGTTTCAATGAACCCAGTGACTTCCGCGTTGAAATGTTTCTAGTCTCAACTTTACTAAGAGTCCAGAAAATGTGTCCACTTTATGTCCATGCGACTTTATCAGTATTTTGTCAATATTCGAATTTGTTCAAGGATTCGTTATTCGTCATTATCAATGGTTTTAAAGAAGTGTATAATATTTATGCTTAATTATTTTCGTATGGGACCATTGGTTAAACATTTATACACCTTTTGCCACTGTTAGAGTTTAGAGTTTTATAAGATTTTACGTGATTTTCTTGAAAAACGAAAGGACATTTGACTTCAAATTGTTATGTTTTTATGTGATATATAAAAACATATCCCAACTAGTCCTAAACGGGATTGAAAGTGCGCGAATGCGCCACTTTTGTCGAATTTATTTATACAAAACACAATTGTGTACATATTTACTATATGTATTAAGTTATTGAGAAAGAAACATTTGTAAAAAACAAAAGACGAGAATGCTTCAGCGATGTGTTAACTGTTGATAATTTATTCTGGTTTACAGTTACTTGCCTGAAATCAATAAAATATAATATATTCACGTCAATTTTTTAGTTACCTTTTTTAATAGGACCCATTCTGATGTGACAATAGTAAGTAATTTATTTTTAATTACTTTTTCTGTCTTTACGTATAAATTATATGTAAGAAACTAGGTTTATAATTTAGATATTGGATATGGAACATGGATATTGAATAATTTATCATAGATTATGTAGGTTACTGTAGGATGTAATTGCATTATAAAATTGTAAGTTTGAAATCAACTAAAAGGAGTGAGCTTGCGATTAAAGCGTGTATAATAACGGAATAATTGCACTTCAAGATAATTCAATTCAGGTGTGGGTTTTCACAATCAGTCTAAGTACTCAGTTGCGAAATACTCACAAATTTCATTAAAAAGTTTGCTCTGCCAATTCTGCCTTCACTATGGATCGTAGGCTGATATTTCACACAAAAGACACCTCTTTGTCAGTCGCCTTGTTGTCATCGTATCGGAAAGTCGCACATTTACGTGCTGAACAAGGTTTGTAAAAATATCAAGTATTTTTACACATTTTTCAATCGTTCCTTATGATTAATGAATTTGATTCTACATGATTTATAATTAAATATTATCTATACTGATACATAATTTAAAAGTTGCTCTTATAGTTATTGCGGTAATTGCATACATCGCAGTTATTGCTAGTATATTTTTCTAGTGACAATGGAATATTACAAAGAATTTGTTGCGGTGATCTGCTTCTGTTTTGTGTTTATGCACGTTGCCCGATTGGCTTTGGTTATTTTTACGCTGGAGTGTACTGGTCCTTCGGTAAGTAAAAACTTAATATTTTACTTCTATTTTTATTAAGAATTCTTAAATGAAATCAGCCTCGTTTAAGTTGTGCTTTCTATTTAATATTAGTAGCTACAATATTAAGCTCTAATCAGTCAAAAGTGTACAAATATCCCTTGGTTTGCGTGCTTAATAAATTCCCACGATTTACAACAAATTGCCCTTATCGCACTTATAAACCTGTATAAAACCTTATAAAAATGTATTTCGTTAAAAATCGTTCTATAGTATGTTGAGTCCCATGTTGTGTTGTGAGTAATGATGGATGGTCGAAGGCTTATTTGGCCCAAGGGAACCACGTGTCAAATTTGATTACCGTTGAGGTCCACGTGCTCCGCTTTGAAAAACTGATATTAATCGAGGAGAATAATTACAATGAATCCTCAAAATATTTAAGTTAAGTCTGTTAGTGGAAATCGCGCGGCAGGTGATGTTCGCCGGCAGTGTATTGTTTCAGTTATCAGTTATCGCCACCTGCAACAACACAAATGTCAATACCAACACAAATATTGTATTTATTTATTTTGTTTCTTTGACAAAAAAATCCCATTGGTATTTGTGTTGTAGCAGAAGGCGCGGCGCCCGTTGGACATCATTAGGAGACTCACCGGATGATGAAGTACATAGTCAAATAAACATACATAAATAAAAATGCTGTTAGCTAAATGAAACTACTACTAAACAAATAATGTAATTCTTAGGAGTTTCTGATAGCCACTATCTAAACAGCAGGTGATATTTTCTTAGGCATCGTCGCACAGTGATCGATTTTCATAAAATTTTCGGCAAACCTATTTCTAATATATTCTTGAAAATGTCAGGGTTTATTTAATTAGCCATAAATCATTGTTACAGAAAATTACAAATCATTCATGCACCTGGAAGTGTCCTCATTGGCCCTTGATTTTGTTGTTTTGGCTTCTTTGTCCTCTTTTGGTGGTCTGTGAGAGTTGTAATTTGGTATATATTTATGCCTTACCCTATTGCATTGTTTGTTGCACTTGTTCCTTCAAAATATATACGCAGACTTTGTTAATCTTTGATTTTAACATTTTCTTACTTTCACTCGCTGAAGTTTATGTTTTTGAACAATTTCTCAACAATACCTTTATTT
>WSZQ02004340.1:0-31636 GCA_019419845.2 Weissflogia rhopalogaster | reverse complement strand
ATGACGTCCTTAGAAGCACAAAGTCTTTCTCTACAATCATATTTAAAAAAATTCCTATAGTATTGATTAGATTTTTTTGAAAATTAGATTTTCCAAAGGAACACAATAATTTAGTAACAGAACTCTAAAAACTTTATATTGTAAAAATATGTCATATTTTAAATCATAAAATTGTACATATTGTTTTAAATAATTCCATAGCAAAATACACCCTGTGCGATTTCTTTCTTGTCAAGAAGATTAGATAAATACATATATACAATTATCTACTTAAGGGCAAACACATTGCGTCGAAACCATTGAAAATATGCAATGTGGTCATGTTATAAGTGCTTCTTGCCGATTTTCGTTAGCCACGTCTGGATTAATACTGGACTCGCCTGGAATGGATTCATATCCGTCTTGTCGATCTACAAAACAGAACAATGTAGGTAGCGCCTTTACATTCACGTCATGGTAACGTGCAATGTGCGAAATTCAGGTTAGTTTCTATAATAAACGATGATTGTCGTGTGACGGTTAGTTACATTCTGTTATAGTAGTTGTTTGTGTGTTATCACAAGTGTTGCTATTATGGTTTCGGTTAATTAATGCGAATACACATACATACCTACCTCTAATTCTATTCATTAGTGAAATTACAGCGATACCGCCGAGAATCGCCGCTCCACCGCACGCGTATGTTATCACGTCTCTGTAGTACAACGAACTTGTTGATTTGTGCCTGGAAAATTAGAGAAAAGTTGGTTATGCTTGTAGATTTATAGAATATAATATAAGGCAACGTAACCTAAATTAATTTTAACTTGCATAATATTATCTAAAGCTTTATAATCTAACCTAAACTTGCTTAACTTAATTTAACCTATCCCAAACTTATAATACCTAACCTAATCTTTTATAACCTAGCTTAAATCTACATAATCTAATCAAAACATGCAAAACCTCACCTAAACATACATAATCGAACCTAAACATACATAACCGAACCTAAACCTAACCTAACCAAAACCTACAACCTAATCTACTAATCAAACCTAATCTGATATAATCATAAGTTAGATTAAATCTGCTAGAAAAAATGTAAATATCTTAAACTTTACTTACATATCTTGAATGATAATAACAGCAATACCATTAGCAAATTTATCACAGAAACTCATAATTCCATAAACAAAAGCCCCACTTCCTGTATTATCGCCGATTAGATCTGCGGTGATGCCAAGACTGGTCACCAAGAGAATGGAACCAGCCACTCCAAAAAGCACGGCAACGGCGTAGATTTCATAGGTTATGAAAACGTCTCCACTCCGTAATTGCACCCAAATACAGGCAATAATTCCGAGAAGGCATCCTAGTATATAAGACAACTAAAAATGAAAATGTTTACAGGTTTTCATAAAAATGGAAGTCGAAATAGGAAAGAAAATAGAATAACATGATACCTACCCGCCGTCCAAGGCCACGATTCAAATACTCTATCACAAAAGAGGTTAGGAAACTTCCAACGAACATAACCAAAGGAATTAAGGCTAGAGCACTCGCCGCCATCTGGAGTGTCTCATGAAGGTATAACGGAATAAATATTTGACTTAAGTTGACGAATAAACGCGTCGACATGTAGACGACAGCAACCTGATAGACTTGCACGCTGCAGAGGAGGCTTTTAACGCTGACCCGTGATTGACCACCTCGAATACTAGTTCCTGAATTGCCTTCTTTGACAAAGATGTGAAAAATGACGGAGGTGAGGATGCCGATGCCCATTCCACTCCAGACGACTTCTTGGAACTTCCAGACGTCTCCAGGGCCGATTTGTGAAGCTGAGGAGTCGTCAGTGATGTGCAGAGCGAACCAGGTGATCACGTAGACTAGGACGTTCGAGATGACGGTGAAGCCATAACGGATGGCGGTGAGTTTGGTGCGGTCATGCTCGTTTGGTGTGATTTCAGGAATGAGGGATAGGTGC
The DNA here is from genome assembly GCA_019419845.2 of Weissflogia rhopalogaster. Classification (NCBI taxonomy): domain Eukaryota; kingdom Metazoa; phylum Arthropoda; class Insecta; order Coleoptera; family Staphylinidae; genus Weissflogia; species Weissflogia rhopalogaster. The sequence continues at coordinate 29,667 of WSZQ02004340.1, read as the reverse complement.
GAGATTTGTACGGAGGCCCAACCGAATTGAAAAATAACAACAAACATGCAGTAATAAAAGAGGAGGGCTGACTTTGATGAGGATTCACAGGATGGACAAGGGGCGAATATGAAGGGGAAGCTGAAGATCACGCAGATTGTTCCCAAGAGATGCCAGGTTTTTCGCCTGCCATAGCGACATAACCATGAATTGTCGGTTTGATCGGAGTGATAACCTACAAATGGTGTTGCTAAACCATCTGCAATCTATAGAAATTCAAATTTCAGGTTAGTAACATTTAAAATTTGAAGTTTTGGTAACGGACGTAATTTAAAATTTAAGAAAGCGCATCGTAGGCAACCCATCATCCTTAAATTCTTTACGAAAAATTCAAATTTTGTGACACTGACATTTCTGTGTTTTTAAAGTGATTTAAAAAAAAACGTGACATTTAAAAAGATTTTAAATATATGAAAAATGTCACAAATGCACCCGAACAAATACAATTGCCCCTTCTGACCGTAGGCAACCCAAGTTACAAGAAAATTGGAAACTACTTTGTTAAACGAGCAAAACAAATCCAACGGGAAATTTAAATAAAGTGGAATGTGTCAAAAATACTATATTATTTAACGTTGGCATTCCGGTGTTTCACGATTTTTGATATTCGTTTTTAAAATTCGCGCGTAATTTCGAAAAGGTGGCATTTAAAAGTGTTTTAAATATTTCAAGAATTTAACGAATGTACCCGAATGATTACGATCACTTTTCCTGACAATATGCAACCCATTTAACAACCAATTTATTTTGTAACTAACCTGTCCGACGAGTAAAACAAATCCAGCCTCCCAACTATTGAACTCCAATACGAAGTGAAAAAACACCAGCAAGTAAGTAAACCACATTGACGCACAAACATCGTTTAAAACATGCCCAATCCCATACGCAAACTGCAATCCATACGGTACTCGACTGTAAATCTCCGTATAATCATGCGCCAATAACACGGTGGTCTCCATTTTGTTTGGTAAGCGTAGAAACTTGGTTATGTTGCACTAAAAACTAAACTATTTATTACTCGGCAGCACATAGTCAGTCACAATGAGAATCTGAAGAAGTAATGACTGCGAAACTATTACCAAAACCAATTAATGCAAATTTGCTATCGACAATGAGTCATACTAGATAAAGCATATACATGCTTAGTTCGTGTCTATGGTGGTTTTTCAATATCATTAACCACAATGAAGATAAATTGTGCTATTGTCAGGGATTATAAGTGCGACAACCAGCTGCAGACTGGCATAATCTATGCTTATCGCTATGATTTATGGAAACTACTGATTGTGTTGATGAGTGATAGGGAGTTGGTATTGAAAACGAAATAAGGAGACGAATTGAAATGCAAACAATGGAAATGTTTGACTTACGTTTGTAAAAATACCAGCTAGACGTAGTGTGTCTTCGATGTGTCATGTTCGCGTTGATTTTTGCATTTCAACATTTTACTAACGTGCAAACGTTTTGCCACAATGAAACTGGACACGTTTCGCGTTTTGTGGTTGGAGACTCATCGAGATGAGTCCTCCTACCCGACGTGTGCACCAACAAGGTCGATTGAAATGTCTAATCGTTGCTGCGAAACGATTTAGCTGGAAAACAGCATGTTTTTTGGTGCATGCGCGCGGTCGTGGCATAGACTCGCGGAGTCGCGAGTCATGATCAGCAGGTCAGCGTCGCAGGGAGTGGGATTACAAAGGAAATAATACTTAGAGACACGTACTGCTTTTAGCAGGCAAAGCGTGATTTCTATGCTTATTTCTTATCGAAGCATGTGATTTCTGTGGTAATTTACAGGCAATTATGCATAATTCGACTAATTATAGAATTATTGTATTCAATTCTGTTTTATGGCGGATGCATTAGGTCATTTTTATAGGAAATGTAATCTGTTATGTAAAACACATGAGTTTGTAGTGTTTTCTCTTATTGTTTATCAGTAAAACACAGTTTTTTTTTGTAATGCGTTTGTTATATCAAAACAAATTTTATTAGAGGCAACCAACAATACATGGATTCTTAATTTTTAATCGTAAAATAAAAAGTTTTACTTTACAACAAACGAATTAATTTCATAATAATAATCTGCAATCAATTATAAATTTTTAGTTATATAATAAATAAATTTTAAAAGTTATTTAGCAATGTATGCAATATTAAAAGCATTTTTTCTACCAATGATTATTTTTTAAATTTCTCAATTTTAAAGGCTTCCTGCGAGATATTTATGACACATTATTATGATCTCTTAAAGTTAAAGCATGAATACTCTTTCCTTCTATAAAATTATAGAAAGAACATGATTGTAACAATTATAGGTTACCAGTGAACTATAATTCATTTATTATAATTTTTCAAATTTTCGTAAAATCATCAAAATTGAAAGCTTTCTACGGGATATTTATTACATACAGATATAATCTCATGAGTTCAAATGATAGAGTAACTTTTCCTCTTCATGGTTGTCAAAATAACATATTTTTATCATTAATGGTTTTCCAGAAAATTGCAATTTTCCGAATCGTGTTTTTAAACATTTCCAAATTCTGGCAACTTTGAACACTTCCTACAGGATATTTATTACTTCCTGTTAAGATTCCGTAATACATAAGGACAGAGAAACCCATCTTCTTCAAAGTTATAAAAAGAAAATCTTTCTAGCTATTATAGTTTTCCAGAAAATTTAAATTTTCCGAAACGTGTTTTTAAACATTTCCATATTCTGGCAACTTTGGGCGCTTCCTACATGATATTTATTACTTCCTGTTATGATTTCCTGATACTAAGAGATAGAAAAACTCATCTTCAAAATTATAAATAGAAAATCTTTCTAGCTATTATAGTTTTCCAGAAAATTGAAATTTTCCGAAACATGTTTGTAAACTTTTCCAAATTCTGGCAACTTTGAACGCTTCCTACAGTATATTTATTACTTCCTGATATTATTCCGTGATACATAGAGACAGAGAAACTCATCTTCTTCAATGTTATCAAAAGAAAATCTTTGTAGCTATTATAGTTTTCCAAAAAATTGACTTTTTTCGAAGCGTGTTATTAAGAATTTCAAATATTGTTCAACTTTAAAAGCTTCCTACGGCACATTTATTCAGCTTGGATATAAACTCTTGAATTGAGGTGATAGAATAATTTTTCCTTTTCAAAATAATTTTAAAAAAATGTTTCTATTTTTCATAGTTTTCCAGAATATTGCAATTTTCAGAAACGTGTTTTTTTAAATTTTTTGATTATTTATATTTAATTATGTAGGCAACCCTAAAAACTTCGAACGCTAACCTCAAAGTTCACTGTAAACTTTGTAGTTTTCGTGTCGACTACGCGTGTTTTGTGTTTATCGAAGCGTTTCATTCAATTATTGTACAGAAATTGCCTGTTTTCTTCAGTTGACTTCAAATTTTACAGAATGGCTGATGTCTTAGACCTGAACGACGCTGCTGTGGAATTGGAGGTCGATGAAGAAGGTGACCGTAAGTTTCTACTTTGAATTAACAGTTATTTCTCTTCCTTTGATGTAAATCGTCTAGTATTGTGAGTATAATCTTTTTCAGAGAGTGTTGCCAGACTGAAGGATAAAGTGACGAAGAGGAAAGGACGTGGTTTCAATGCCGGAGCCAGTAGTCGTGCTGATAAAGTAAAAAATTACGAAAGTGTCGATGGTGATGAGAATGGTGACGCTATAGGACCTCAAAAATGTAAGTTTATTGCTCTATTCATCTGTTCTAATAATTTGAGAAGTTATAATATGTTGTTTGTGTGGCTTTCCTGAGTTTAGCTGTAGAAGGTTGGATTTTATTTGTGACATCCGTTCACGAGGAGGCATCTGATGAAGACCTCAACGAAAAATTCTCTGAATTTGGCACCATCAAAAATATCAACTTGAATTTGGATCGACGAACTGGTTTTCTAAAGGGGTATGCTCTGGTTGAGTATCAGGATTACGAAGAGGCGGAAGTCGCAAGGAGATCGTTGGATGGTTCTGAAATTCTAGGACAAACGATTGGAGTTGACTGGTGCTTTGTGAAAGGTCCAAAGAAGTAAGTTGTAATACTTATATTAAATTTTGAAATAATCATCTTTGTTTTTTTTTTTCTTTCAGGACCAAACGCAGTCGTAAATCTAAACATTGAGATTTAGTAGATAAATGATAGACGGAAATCAGTTTTATTTATAACGTCAACTTTTTCTACATGCTAAAGAATTGTTTCTTCTGTTTCATAATAAATAATAAGTAACTAACTTTGTGGCAATTAATCGATATATACTTATAAAATCAAGTTTACCAGTAATTGGTTAAATTAGTGCCAAAATGTAGTGAGGGTAGGAATTTGTTAATTTTTTAATATTGGTGGCGCCATCTATTGAGTAATGTTGAAAGTCTAACCACTTCAGAAATAAAGAATCCTACTTGAGTTTTGTAATTATCCTATTGCCTAAAAGTTGGTGCTGCCGGATTTAAATTCCTTAGCAAACTATGAAAAAAATAGAATTAAAGCTTTCCGGAATTGTTTGAAAAATTAAATGTATTTAATTTTTTTAATCCTCAAACTTTGTTTCTTTGAATCTCTGTGTTCCTGGTACCAAAATTTTTGATACAATCGTAAAATTTTCGGAAGACGCGAAGAAGCAATGTTGAATTTGGTAAAAGTGAACTGGATTATATACAATGACTTTCTCGCATTTAAAAAGTTTTGTTATTTATTTTCTTTTTCCTACAAAATTCGATCCGCACAATTACATTACATTGGCTTGTAGAGAATGATGTCCTCTTTCATATTTGAGATTTTTTAGCTTGTTCGGAGACTGCAGTTCGTGTGACGGGATGTTGGAGTAGTGGTTAGGTGATGCGTGTTCTATTTGGGCGCGGCGGGTTCGAATCTCGCCCGCGGAGGCAAAATATTTTTTTGGACTTTTGGTTTTAAATCATACATTTTAGCAAAATACAATGGTCAACCGCCGCTTCGCGGCGGTAGTTCGCTGCCCATTGCGCTGCAATCTTACAGTTCGCCGCTTCGCGGCGAACTCCATTCGAGTCACGAGCAGCCGTTGGACCGGGAGATGCGCGGCCCGACCGGGCCCCGATCCTGCGACCTTCTTGTTTGCTTCCCTTGTTCCTGCCACTGTGCTATTTAGGCGGCATTCACCTGGTCGAAATTTTAGGGATTAAAATGAACACATAGTCGTACTTATAGTCTATAATTTACAGAGAATAAGATTTCAATATTTGGGTAAGCCGAAGAAAAATGAAATTTATTTAATTCTTTAAACCCTCAAACTTCATCTCTTCGCATCTCCGTATTCCTGGTATCAAAATTGTTGGTACTATCGTAACATTTTCGGAAGACGCGAAGAGGTAATGTTGAATTTGGTAGTGTGAACAGAATTATATTACAATAAAACTCAAAATTAAGAAGTTTTATTATTTATTTTCCTTTTCTTACAAATTTCGATCCATACAATTACGTTACCTTACCTTATAGAGAAAGATGTCCTCTTTCATTTGTTACCGTTTTTAGCTTGTTCGGAGACTGGTAAGAGCATAGATTATCTAGATAATATATATGGGTAAGAGTATGTCAGGATATTGATATAATGGTTAGGTTAGGGTGTGCTTACTATTTGGGCGCGGCGGGTTCGAGTCATTCCTCTATGCGATGCCATGACTAAAACTGTAAAATATGCGCATTATTTTCTTCATAATTTAGTGAAAAATATTATAACTTCAAAATTAATTAATAAAACACAAGTCATTGTCTAGCATACAATTATTATTAGGCAGTTGATAAATATTGATACAAATCTTCGTTACAAAAAACAGAGCATCGCTTTTCGACCATTTTTTCAACTTCAGCAGCGACGCTTGCAAATTTGCAGTGGTCAGCGTGGCGTGCGAGTAGCAACAGCAAACACAACCCACTACTCGCTAATCGCCACCGCTAAAATACCACCGCCGCCGCCACTCTCCTTTGAACATAATCTACTTGTATATCCACATATGTTACATGTAAAATAGTTGTTCTTTATCGCCTAAAAAACACATCGTTGGATGGGCCCCTCTCGCATTGCCGCCCCCTAATCCAAACAACGACACCAATGAATAAATGCGTCGTCACGCCGTACTCACTGTGGAAACAATCGGCGAAAACCCGTGGAATGAAAAGTCGAAATACAGCGCACATAAAACGTATTGTATGTACAAAGCGGCGAGGGACCCATCAAGCTGGCTCAAGCATGTTTGTTGTTGTTAATTATTTATGCGATCAAAAATGTTTTTGTTTGTTTCCAAATTGCAAAAATTGTGTTGAAATATTGTGTTCTGAGAGAAAAGCCGAGAGTGTGATTATTGTTCGTCATTTCTTCCGTTTGTCTCTCCCTCTGAATTTGTCTTTCTGATTCTGCATCATTATCAATTCCGTAAATACACTAAATAAATTACTCTCCACTGCTTTTTGTTTCATACTCTACGCGATTGCACAAAAATAAAAAATATAAATTAATACTTTCTTTTCACATCCTCTCTTCGAACCAGAAAAAAACACTTCCTCTCGCTCCCGCACATATTCGAGTAATTCCACGATAAAATACATTAAAAATTATCACGTGCGAAGTTATCTCCGTTTTCAAAACATGTTCCATCTTAAATGCATTAGTGTCCTCGTTAGTTTTAGAGAGAGGCTATTTACTTAAACGTTAGGTTTTTCTTTACATATATATTATTTTCTGCATATGACTTGAATCCAAAATTACTTGTCTTGTCCTTTAAGTAATAATCTAGTAATTATCAAAGTCCTGAGAGTGCAACAAAACACTCAGACTAGAGAAACTTTTTGTTGACACGTGCAATATGATTACCATTAGTATAGAAAAAGAATTACTTAACGCATCACATCAGACTTATTATCACCTAGTTTCCTTTGCATTAGCTTTTCATCTTGTTTGTTTTTTTTTTCTTTTATATCCCATCACGTCTCAACCGCATTATTTATTTTTTTGATACTATGTCAATACTGCTTATTGCAAAACAGAGAAGAGAGAAATATTTTGTTCTTTTTGCGTTGACATTGATTATGCATAATCACCGATAAACATACTGATTGACTCATGAGACTGTCACTAAAGTAAAATAATACAATATATGGCATGATTTGATTAACTTTCTTTCGTTAAATGATATATCAATATATGCGTGGTTCGACGCGTAGCTATGCACGCACGCAAGTCGTCGACACTTGCAAAACTCGTTGATACGAATGAATAGGAGGGCAACAAATTGATGAACGGATCCAACATTGAGTAATGACTACACGCTAGAATTGGGGGCACACATTGAACGACGAGCGGGTGTGACACACCAGGATGTGTGCGAACACGCTGCGGATGAGGCGCGCAAAAATAAAAACGTCAACGCCACCAACCGCCTTTGCACAACGCACACTTTCTCTAACGTCTCACAGCCCCGCTCAATCATGCTTAAAATTACGTTTCTTAACATCGAAAACACGGATTGTTCGTAAAAAGCCTCACATACAAATCGCATTCGTTCGTCCTTGCAACACTCACAATCAGCTGAGCACGGATCAGCTCTTCTTAACGTCTAGATTTTTAGCTTGGTATGTATATCTTTTTCTGTTTGTGTATCTGTTTTTTTCTGCCATCGCGTGGATTGTAAAAAATACGAGCCGTGATTCAGCTCATCCCGCCACCCCCTTCTCCATCTTTCCCCGACCGCAATATAGATATCACAATAAACGACGATGAGTGAGGCAGTGTGTGCCGTCACGCTCGAGAGAAATTAATTTAAAGCTTGTGATGGGTGGTAGGTAGGGCGCCTATTAGGGCTGTGCGATGGACAGGAACGTGGCCAGCGTGGCGATGGATGCGTGCGCGTCGGCCGCCGGCCGTCCTCAGACCATCACGACCGCCTCCTTGCCACAGAAGAGGAACGGATACTGGTCGATCATCGTCTGCACAATATCCTCGAGGTATGGCCGCATCTGTTCGAAGCGGCCCATGTCGCTGAATTCAATCGGCAGAAGCGTCGGCCACCAACAGATTGCCAAATTTTTACTATCCATGCTGTTTAGTTTTGAGTTTTCTGCCACTCTGCAATAGAAAAAACATTTTCATGCAATTATGGTCTAATTTCACCAAGTACTAAATTCTTATATATCCAAAGGAGTACTTACTTGACAAAATGTTGAAAAACAAACTTCAACACGTGGAAATTAATAGGTGGAAGTTTCTCGAGCATGCGACGCAAAGCCAACACGCGACAACTTCGATCCGACTTGAACTCACTGTTGCCAGTCGTCGTCGCCATCGGTTTGATCCGTGTGCCGGCGATTTCCTCTAGCTCGACCATAACATCCTCTTCAAAGATGGGCGGCAAGCGTTTGGAGACGAAATCTTTCAGCGCCGTCGCCACCGCGTTCACGGGGACGTCAAGAACGTGAATATCAACATTTTGATCTATGAAAACAAATATTAGTAAAGCAGAAACTGGCAAAGGCAAGAAATCAGATTATGTACCTTCTTCGAACTTTTGAAACAACAAATCGACGTGTGCCCGGTTTCCAGGCACTCGATAAATACCCTCCGAGTCAAGTCCCTCGTTCTCGATAAATTTGACACATTTCTCTAGGAATAATGGCACGAAATTCGAATCCGATTGAATAAAGTCGGCGAGCTTCGACGGCGCATTGCTGCTGGACGACCCTGACTTTTGCTTCAACTTCGCCGCCTTCTTCTTGTCGCGTTCGTTCTGTTTATCCGCGACTTTACGCAGTTTCTCTTCTTTCAAGCGACGTTTTTCCAACTTGGAGTCGTCCTTCGCCTTCTGTTTCTCGCGTTTTCGGAGAAGTTTATCGTCTTTGAGCTGCCACAAAAATCAATATTACGTAAATATTTGAACAAAATGAATAATAAAAATAAATGAAAGAAAAATAAATAAATAAAAAAGAAATACAATGAACAAAGAGTTACCATTGGTGAATGATTATCACGTGGCGATGAAACATCCAGACTGCTTTCATCATCGTGAATGAGTCCGTACGAGTTGACTTTCCCCGCGTAGAGATCGGGAGAATTCAGCTGAATGTTCATATTGTGCGTGTTGTGCAGTTCGGGAGGGAGCGGGACTGTCGCCGGAATAGGCATGCGCTTCTTCAAACTCAGCGAACGTTTCTGGAATCGTACCCGATCTGCCGTCCCAACAAACGGCTCAGGTTCACTTGCCTCTGACGAATCGGAATTCGATTCGCTCGGAACTAAAATGTAACAAATTATGTTTATAACATCGACTTATATATAATAAAGTTAAGAAAAAGCTACGCACTGTTTAGTTTGTCAGTATCCAACTCTGTGGAAGGCAAGGAATGTGCCGACGGCAGAGTAAACCCACCACCAAGTTGAGGGACACGCGGCGGTTGCACCGGAATTGCAGTGCGCTTCTTCCGCGTGCGCTTGTGTGTGCCAGTCTTGCGCGCCACCTTCGAGTGAACCTCGCTGGCACGTTGTCGTCGTTCCAGGCTGCTCCACTCGCTGTCGGTCTCGGAGTATGCTACGAAAAAGAGAATAAAACATTTAAAAAGAATTAAAAACGAAAAAAGAAGGAAGTGAATCTTACAAGGTTGTCCTTTTTCACGCCGTTGTCGAAGTTTACTCTTGCCGCCGGCGACGGCGTCCTGCACCAGCGTGTACATATACTCAGCGTCCGGCCCGCCGCCGTGCGGGTACATGATGTCCTTGACCTGCGCGTACTCCGCCCCCAGGTCTACAACTTCGGCGGAAGCTAAAGGGGCATTGCCATACTTAGTGCTACGTTTGTCCTTACCACTGACGTTCATGCGTGCGATCGCCTCCGTCACGACCGAGAAGTTCTTCAGATTCAACTTTCCCGGTTGCTACAAACACAACACAAGCATTAATTACCTGCACAACTCTACGCAAAACGAGTAAAACACACTCGAAGTCGCATGCTTTCAAAAGACTCAGATTATTTTGAACTTAGTAAAAAAACAACAGGAGAAATGTACAAAACATCAAAATGTCCAAAAATACCTCTTAAGCTAGATAAACCAAACGAATTACGAATTAATCAAACTTCATTAAATGGTTTTGATTTCCAAAATTACACTCAATACTCATTTTAGAATGAATAACAGGAAAACTCGGTTAGTAAGTTGAAAATTTTCAAATATTTAAAACGCAATCGAAAACGTTTACGATAACGAATGGAAAAATCATTCTGAATCGATTACCCAATTCTCTCCAAGCACGGGATTTCGCTGTAAAAGCAACGCATTAATCTCCACACTCTCCTCATGGCAAACGCCACACACAAGTCGTGGTCAAAACGCAAGAAACCGTAAAACTAAATAAATCATCAAAGTGCTTACCTTCAGAGTCTGCGATACGCCTTTTGGTCGCGCCTTTGGCGCCGTCACATGTCGTCTTCCGGTGGTAAACGCATGCCCACCGTAGTTATTCCATCCGGTCGTCAGCGGCACACGCGACTCATCGCCATCTAAAACATGCGCACACATCATTAAAACGCCCCCTTGTGCGCTCATTAGCGCAAGAAACGCTTGCAATACTAACGCCATAAATCACCTGAATCGTGTGTGGCCAGGGATTCGCGCGATCCGCTAATGTCGGCTGGGTTGCAAAGTGCGTTAGTACAGAGTTAGTCATGAGACAGGACGGCAGAAGAGCAGCGCAGTAATTTATAATTTAATTACATTAGTTTGCAAAGCTCGGATGAGGCGGGCGCACGAGTGTGTGCCGCGCATAGCATATGTCAGAAGCGGGTGAAAATTACGTCTTTACTTACAGGTGATTTCATCCAAACTTGTCTGGGACGCGGAGAGGATTGGGCCACGCTTGGAGCGTGAATTCATGAGATGGTCGGGCGGTGCTGGTTCCGGGGGTGTTGTTGGGGGCGGATATACTTGGAAACCTATAAAATTCATTCAAAACAGGAATATTACTCAGAGTTACTTTGAAATCCATCTAGCATTTTGAAATTAAGTGATAATTGCACAGAATTGATCAAGGAATAAATATTTTATACGATGATTTAAGTGTTCTAAAGATTCGGTTTTTTTTTAGGTATTGCCGACGTGGTACTAACCGGAGCAAGTGACCCTATGAAAAAACGAGAAGATTAAAGCGCCCTCCTGGAACTACCGGGATTCAGGTTGGACACATTGAATAAAGCACGTGTTGAGAGGAGCTTTGTCATCGGTTTTTAAGAACTATGTTATTATGATAACTAATGGATGTGGATGATGAAGAGTCGCCAAAGGTCAAAGAAAAACAAAAAAGAAGAAAATGAAACAGAAAAAAGGAAATAAGGAAAAAAGGAGAAAGAAAATAACTGTCAAAAAGGAAGTTTTTAAAAATTCATACCTGAATGCAAATGCCGTTTCTTCATCGACATAATATCACCATTTTCACTGCCGTACATGTAGATCTGCGAATATTTATCGCTGTGGTCGCTCTCCTCTGGACCATTGAGATCGGGCAAGTGCTCGTAGTTCTCGCTACCACTCCTAAACAACGTCAACAAAGTTACCAACGAGTTGGAATCCACGGCGCGTCGAAAACTTTAGATTAAATTGCGAAACACATACCCATCATTCAACTTGAGATGATAGCTCTCGTGGCGCGGCGGCGGCAGCGGGTGGCCGTGCGCGCGATGCGTACGCGGATGCTCCAAGGTACCTTCGCCGCTATCCACCATCGCCGCCGGCTCCTCCATATTGAATGCCTGCTCGATTTCGGGCTTTTTATCCCACACCTCCTTGAAGAATGGCGTGTAAAACGCCGCTGTAAATTTTAAAAATGTATGATTAAAAGTATATTAAAGGCAAAATATAATGAACTAACTTTTCTGCTGGCAGGATGCGTTTGAAGTGATAAAATGCGCGTGAAGGCGGTCGGCGGTTGCATTACCCTCCTGGAGCATCATGTGCGTGAGGTCGTTGTTGTAGAATGCGTTGCCAGATGCCTCGGTGACTGCCATTATTTGAATCGGTAGATTTGGAATGTTCATTGAGAAGGCACTAACAGAGAAAATCATATTTTTATGAATTTAAAAATGAGAAAGCATAAAAATGCAGAATGACAAAACAGGACTTACTTGAGTGTTGCAAGTGATGCTTTTCGTTTCGCCGAATATACTAATATAAATCCATGCACCAACTCATCGCGGAATGCATTCGCCCCGTGGAAAGACGAAATAATCACCTCTACCTTCCTCTTGGAGTCGCCGAGGTACGTCTCGAGGATGATACTTCTTTCGGCGGAGAGAAAACAGCACTGATGCGACAACAATGGCGCCAAGACGTTTTCAACAGAGAAGGGATCACCGCAAAACATACACATAATAATGCGAATATCCGGCTCACAATCAATCGAAACCGACTGATAAATATTGAGAAAACCAGCCCGGTGATGAATACTTTGCACCAGTTGATGCAGCGCATCAGAAACCATCTGTTCGTCGCTAGTTTGCTCCATACAAACATCCATAAACGGACACTGCAAACTATCAGCCAGATTCTGCCCCTCTTCCTTTAATTTAAGAATATCCTTCTCCTCCAAAAACGCATCCGGAAGAAACAATAAAACAATCGGCAAACCCTGGAAGGGCAACTTATCTTCCTGCTCGAGATTCGACAGCAACGTCTTTTCCAAACTCTCGCGAATATACTCAAAGGAGTCCGCATTCGAGTAAACGCAGAAACTACCATGTGGGACAAACTCGGCGGTGCGGAATGAATTATGCGGGAGGCCAACATCCCCGGTGATTATCCTATAATCCAGGCTGTAGAACTGACAGTCGATCTCGTATTCGTCATCCTCGCACTGCGCCCGAATCTTCGCGGCGAGCTCCTCGGCCAGTTGATTCGCGCCAAGCAGCACCAAATTTAGCTGATTGTTGTCCGAGCTCAGCAGCCACTGTGTGCTGCGACTCCACGACGACGGCCGATGCGCCTTCGTCGCCAAAATCCGTTCAATCAGCGCATCCATGCAGTTCGGGAACGCGGGACAGTGCTCTCGAATCGGACAGTGCACAAAGCCGAGATGTTGAAACAGCATCAACTTCCGATCCTGATCCAACCGGTCCAGCATCTTATACCGAAAGTCTTCCTGCAACACATCGGTGATCTCTTTGATATCTTCTTGTGTGATCGTCCCCGACGGGGCTATGCTCTTGAAGTGATAAAACAAATCGGCGTTCTCCAGTAGAAGTTCCTGAAAGTTGTGCTTCGCATTCTCAATCAACTCGCGCTGATGTGCATCGTAAATCTGTTGGCAATCGTGCTCCGACAGCGCTTCGAAACACTCCCTGCCCATGAAAAGAACTCGCACCTCGGAGAGATGTTTGCCGGGCGTTACATAACCAGTGTCTTCTAGGAGTTGTTTGAATTGCTTTTTCCATCTGTAAATAGTCAAACTTAATATTTTTCAAACAAAAATTATTCTTTTTACATACCTCTTTGGCATCCTGTTGTTAAGTTTTTGTGTTGTTAAGGAAGAGAAGCAGTTAAAAAAACAATATATTAGTAATGCAGACCCAAAACCCAAAGATCCAAAGACCACACAAAATTCACCAAAAATAGTGTGAAATTATTTCAAATATGTATAAAACTCACTCTAATCGCTTCTGCTCCTGTTGCATCACGTTGACGTGATTCTTAAATACTGTTTCAGCATCGCTGGTGTCAAGGACGTCAAAAGGAATGCGACTGTCTTCACTGTCTGAACACTCCGTCCATGGCATATCCTCAGGACATTCGAAAAAGTAGTCTGAGAACGATGGATGTGATTTCAGGTACTCCTGGACTGATGGCCAATCACTATGAAATTTAAAAGTAAATTATTTAAATATTTCCTTGATAAAACTTTGAAAACATTTACATCTAATCATTTAAACTAGAACAGAAAATAATTTAAAACATTCAAAAATTGAAGAATAAAAAAAAGAGAGAGAAAACTTACCTATCAGTAAAAGTATTGATATCTGGGACTAGATCATGTAAAACACCAGGAAGCAGATCCATGTAGTGTGCCACTTTCTTCGCGAGCTGCTCATCCTTCAGCTTCTTGATATGCCGCCGAAACAGCCGCTGCGTGCCGTCGAGGCCAAACAGCTGCACGAAGTAGATCCACTCCTTGTGCGAGTTGAGCTTCTTCACCGTCTGCGACCAGAGCGCGCGCGAGTCCGTCACATGAAGACGTATCAGCCGGAGGAACGCCTCGCTGGCGGAATCCATCAACTCCTTACGACCGCGGGATGCCTCCATGTACGTAACAACCTTCGCACGCAACTTACTCCGATCGACCATCTGCGCCAACAAAATGAACGCCAAGTCGACATTCACATTATCGTGTGCCGACGTCTCCACGATGGGTATAGCGCCTTTGTACTCCTTGCGCTGCACGAGGCGCTCCACCTCGCGCACATACTGCTCGTTGGCGTCGTCGTTCTTCGTCGTCACCACTACCACCGGCTTCTTCGTCTTGACAACGTTGTTGAGAATGGCCGCGACGAACTCCACCTGCTTTTCGAGCGCACGGCTCGGCACGATCGACACGTCGAAGATGCATACAAAGCCGTCAACATTCAATTTACCATCTGGAAGCACCTTCTGCTCGTACTCCTTTTCGATGCCTAATTGATTCTTGCATATGTACATTAGTTTCTCCGCGGATTGAATTTTCGTTGCTGCGCATCTTTTTACATATGGTTCCATTTTACCACCTAAGGAGAATACATTTTTTAATATTATTTCCTAAACGCATTTGAAAAGATGCAAGTAACAAAACAAAACCTGTAAACGAGTAGTTTTTATGAAATATTTCGTTCAAAACTTTGATTTGCAAGGTTTTCTATGTCTAGCAACATTCAAAACTTCGTCAATCAAAGTTTAAACTTCCGCAAATAATGTAAATATTTTACATATAATGAAACATTGTTTTGTAAACAATTTGGAATGCGGTAAAAACTGGGACATTCAATGTTACCCATTATCAACGCGCTGCAACTTGTGGAATTTTATTCGCGTAATTTCACTTGACAATCGTCCAATTATCGAATTAAACAAACTGGCGTCATCTTTTTTCAGCCTTAAAATAGTTTATCAACTTGAAATTGCCAGCAATAAAGATTACGAAAGTTTATTTTAGGTTGTGACATGTATTTCTATTTCTTATTATAACCTAACGACTCTTGCTAGGTTATAATAAGAAGCAATTATTAACGATTAAGGTTTTTTTATATTTGAAACAGAATTTTGATTACATTTTATAACTTCACTTGTCATAATTACTTTCTGTTTTCTAACCTAAAGTATGCATAACCTAACAAAGAAATTGAATGTTGCCAAGTTATGTAAGGTGATGTTGAGGTTATGTAAAAGAGTACAATATTAACTAACCTTTAAAAGGCTGAAATGAAGCATCATCAATGAACTCCGTCTGTTCGATGACGCTAAACTGATAGTCGACGCCCTCTTCAGAGGATTTAATCACCTCGCCCCACCAGAGGAAGTGGTCGTTGTTGACAACGCGCCCGCTGAAATCCGTCTGGCTGAGCACGGAGATGTGGTCGATGTTATAGTCATCGGCAAGCGAACGCATGAAGCGATTGCACAGACACGACTTGCCGATGCCCGTGTGACCTTTGTCTTTCTCCATGCCGGAGAGGCCGACGACGGCGACGCTAATCGGCCGCACGCTCTCCGCCTTGCGCGCCATAGCTGAGATCTTTTCAAAGACACTTTCGCTTGTTTATCGCCCAAGAGTCACGCACTACGTGCCACCGCAAAGAAGAAGGCGCTCAAAACTGCTGCTGCAGGACAACAAAGGAGACATGGAAGAAGAAGGCATAATTCCTCGTGTTGGCAACACGCAAAGATTGATCTCATACAAAACGCGAATGACACACATGTGTGCAATGCATCTGCGCCTGCGAAACACCTGAACATCGAGCGCGAATTGTTTACAATGTCGCCGCGCGAATGACTAATGATTATCGGAAATCATCGTCGCCAAATCTATAATAGCTCCTCGCGTGCGTCAAACACACACTCGGGAGGCGAAAAAAAGTTGATTAAAGTTGACAAGAGACGAAGGAATGTGTGACACGTAATTGACATGTAATTGGACCACAGCCCGCTGTAATTCGCATCTTCCTGCCGTATTCCTCCGCTTCCACCTTCCACCACGCCGGAGTTGACAAACGGGCTGTCGTATGACAGCAGGAAGATAATTTACGAGACCGAAAATGAGAGTTTTGATTTACCTGCGCATTGACGATGCCATTGTCCTCGTCGTCAACGACGAAACACTGCTGTTAACAATCCTGCTAACTATCAGTCAGAGTATTCGCATGCAGAAGGCCCTTCCAATCAGATTTCCAGTCGCACCTTGTACACGATGTTGTATTGATGTTGGGTTGTCGTTGACGATATTCACTGAACACTCTTCGCCACTTCGTTCTCTCGTGATGTAGAGATTTACAACGTTGAATGCACTCACATAGTATGCACGTTTTTTCTTTGATATCACCACCACGTCCTGCTTACACGACACATGAAGAGAACGACCACGACCACCCACCGCCTAGCTGGACGTGGACGCCATTACTGTGTATGTCGCTGTGCGCGTGTGTATGTGTATATGTTGCGCGCTTCGACGTCGACGAGGCCCGGCACTCTCGCACTGCTTCGCGTGCTGCTGCTGTTCAACGCGCATGGGGCGCCGACGACTCTGTACTTGCTGCGCTCATAGTTGACGATGGCGGGCGGAACTCGGCAAAATTAAAAACGGCGCCGATTTCTTCCCGGCTTGGTGATTGAATTTATTCGTTAGCAGGAAAACTAAATACAAAAAACTCATTGTCAGACACTAGAAATTTTAGATTTTCAATTTTGAACATTCTTTAAGGAGACATAAACCAGTTAATTATTATAATCCACGGTATCGGAGGTTCCCAAACATTTCTATAGCTCCGCCTATTTTTTAATACTCTATTTTTGGCGGACCCCATGATTAGAAATGTTTTCTTTAGGCCTATCGGTTTCTTTGATAATGAATTGCTACCACAATAAACGTTACAGTAATATTCCAAAGGCGAGCAAGCCACGGACCGCATAGGGACATTCCGAATCATAATCCCCAACATAACACTTTCTAACCTAACTTAAACCAATCAAATCTAACCTGACATCACATAACTCAATTAAACATCTCTCAACTGAACATAACTAAATTACACATATCCTAACTTAATATAACTAGTTCAATTTCACATAACGCAACTAAATTTCACATAACCCAACTCAATTAAACCTATTTAATAGTAGCTACAAATCTAGTTAATGAAAATTAAATCGAGCTGGGTAATGCCGAATTCGACAAACTTAGGTGGCCGAGTCAGACAAATCACCCCAGAAACACTCTCCTTGTTAACTTATTTCCATTATTCTAATCGAACATAACCAAATATAACCCGGTCGAGGTTTAATTAAGAAAACTTAATCCATCTTATGTAAACCTAACTTAACGCAACCCTAACTTAACACTTTCTAACCTAACTTAAACCAATAAAATCTGACCTAACATCACATAACTCAACTAAACATAACTAAATTACACATCCTAACTTAATTGCATATAACCTAACTTAATTTCACATAACGCAACTAAATTTCACATTACCTAACTCAATGAAACCTATCAAATAGCAGATACAAACCTAGTTAATGAAAATTAAACCGAGTTTGGTAATGCCGAATTCGACAAACTTTAGCGGCCGAGTCAGACAAACCACCCCCTACAGCCGTGAACTGTGAATGAGTCGTACTCTTATCCGAGTGTGCGCTGAATGTTGTGCGTGCATATGCTACACGTATGTATGCGTGTCTGCCGCCACTGTTTGCCAGCCGCCTCCTCTCTCTCACGAGCCTCGGTCGCGCGCGCGCTTCTCACACCCGCCGTCTACCGCCGGGCGAGGTGCGCGCGCGGGGGGCAACCGTGCTGTGCGCTCGATAGACTGGGATCACCCGGCCTGAAACACGGCGGCGGCTGGAAATCAACTGAATGGGCTCGGCGACGGCGTGCAACACCTCTGACGGAACGCGCGTTCGAATCGTCACCTTCGCACACCGTCGAACATACAGCCGCCGGCGACATTTGGAATATCTAGCACACATGCACACTCATTTTGGAAATAAACCACTTGACTTGAAGTTCGCACCAAGAATTTCCTGCCTACTTCCGCTTCGAGTAATCGCCAGCACCATCTAAAGCTAAAGCGATTATTACGGAATGCAAGCAGACCTCTCACACAGTTGCATGTTTTTTTCTTCTTCTTTTTTTGGTGGTTAATATGTTTGGTTGATGAACCAAAAAATATAAATATATCGCAGTCTGGCTGCCAGACGTTGCTCATCAACATTGTGGGCCAGACTCATTTTTTGCCTTCACTCTCCCACAGATCATCCATATTCTCCCGTGGGCGAGTGAGTCCTTACGTTCATACCTAATCAATACAATTATAAAAACAGCTTCCAATCCCAGGCTGGTGATGAAACAGAGCTACTGAAGCATTTCTAAGGTACATACCTTATGACAACTTTGATTTCAGCATTTTTACCGATGAAATAATGCATAATTCACACACAAAACACACAAACTTCACTGTTACCTAAAGTTATTCGAGTAAAAACTGTTATAAATAGCAAAAACAATTGAATGTTGTCATTTAAAAACTGTTACTAAAACTACGAATGAAAATCCCCAGATTTAAAAATATTTAAAAGAAAAAATCTACAAAAAAATTAACAATGAAGGTTACATCAATGAGATATTACGTTTTAATGTGTAATAATCAATAAATATTATACATAAACATATTTATATTCGTGTTTGAATAATCAAGATAATTTTAAATCTAGGGAGATGTGAAAGTCCCTAAATGACTGCCATCTTTGAGACATGAAGGGCTAGACTAATATTTTTCTCCATTGCAAAGAAAACCTCTGGTTATAATATGCAGATTTACATAATTTCATTTGCGATAATAATAATACGACAATAATAATAAGTCATGTTTAATCAGTTATCAGAATTAATTTACGAGTTGAAAATGGTTGAAAATCTAGGAAAGTAGCGCTCAATTTGCGGAAAGTAACCGAACTAAAATGAGTAACCTAGTGACGTCTAGGGACTTTAGTGTTGCGTTCAGTTTTCGCTCCACTGTAATGGCGTCCGCCTAAAAGTGTAAGCGTCTCATCAATGAAACAAATTTGCCATCTCATATCGCGATAACCTGTGCAGTTCGCAACATCTTCGTCAGCAATAGAAGTAACCTCATTTGAAGTATACACCCATCATCCAGTATTCGTTTGGCTTTGGCGCACAAGCAGCAATTCTCGAACACACGGTAAGTCCCCACAAAATGTGTGGTTATGTTTGACAAAGCGTCGCAAACCGCCTAAACGTTCAACCAAACATAACAAAAATATGAATAAAATGCAATGTGTTTTGCCAGCAATGGGTGGGTGCCGTTGCAGTTACAAATCGTGCCGGAGTGCGACGAAAACGACGGAGAACCTGCACTTCTTCCACTATCCCGTGAAGCATCGCGAGCGCTGTGCGATTTGGATTCGCAACGCTGACAAACCGGAGTTCGCGAACCTACCCGACTATCAGCTGCGCAACAAGGTAATCTGCGGCTTGCATTTCGAAGATAAATACTTTGCGAATGTGGAAAAGCGAAGGTTGGTGCACAATGCCGTGCCGAATTTGGACGCTGGCTGTGACAGCACATCCGACGATCTCTCCTACATCAAAGAATTGGAAATCGTGCCAATCAGTGCGGACGGTTCGACGTATACCCTCAGCCTAGACGATTTACAACCAGGTAATAGTTGTAAGAAACAAAAGTTGGATTTTTCCACCGGGAGGAGCATCGATTTGCCAGATGTGTCGAAAATTGAGCCGGATGTCTATACCATCGATCCGGCGTTCTTCAATCAGCCATTCTACAACAATGACAGCATTAAGAATGTTGTTATAAGCGCCGCCGAGAAGCCCAACATGAAGGAGGAGGACTCCGTCGACGATGAAGAAGACTGTATGATCTACGACAGTCCACATCAGGCACAGAAAAAGTTTTCGAGTAATGAAAACAAACAAACGCTGTTCTTCGATCACGACGCCGAAGAGGAGCCTCTCACGCAGCTACACGAAGCGAAACAACTGCATCTATCCGAGGTGAGTGCTGCGCCAAGTACAAAAATTGCAATGTTAAAGTCCGCCAACGGTACAACCACCACAATCAAAAAGATAAAGTTGGCGAACGCCACGCCGATTGTGACTACGTCGACGAATTCCGCCGGGCAGGTGGTGAAACGCACCGTCTTCAAGCGGGTGATACCTGCAGGGCAGGTACAGGCCATGCAGGCATCGCCCACGACGGCGACGACATCCACTCCTAACGCGGCGGCAGTTGTCGCCCAATCTGTACTCTCCGGCGGAAAATTCAAGCAGGCTCAACAAATGGCCACGAATACGATTCGTTTGACCAACAAGAACCTCCTGCGCTGCTTACAGGGGCGACTGCCCGACAGCCTCCTTGGCGCTGTGTCTTTACACTTGAATAAACGCAGGAATACTGTCACTGTCGAGGAACAGGATTACGAGACGATGTTGACGCAGATCCCGCTAGTTGGACGCGCCACACTGCGCAATTTTGGTTGGTGCATTCCGATACCAAGCTCAACGTCGTCGTAAACTCGAAATATTTACATTTGAAACGCTTAGATCCGAAGAGAAATAATGACTAATTGTAAGAGTATGATTACTTATGTATCGTTTGATTGGATAGTGGAAGTTAATGATGATTACATTCTCATGAGTTTGTAGACGATTGTATGGTGATATGTTTCCCCAGGGTAGAGCGTGGCTTTCGGGAAGTTTTTCTGGAAAAAAATTCAAAAATAATACTACAGTCTATGAATGTAAGGAGGGTTTCATATAATTAATGATGGAACAATTGAGAAACAAATTGTGAAAACTAATGTGAAATTGATAATATGAAGTGATTTGTATGAAATTGTGGAAATTGATTTTTTTTCATGTATTGACTTTAATAGTTTCTAAAAAAGAAAACAAGTTATGTTTATTTGTATTTGTCGAAGAATGAAGAAATAAATATCGATTTATTGCAAGAAGTGATTTCTTGATTAAAATTCGTGATTTAATTTACCATGAATTAGTAGTTGTTTGAGTAGATAATATTCATATATTTCAACGGTTATCTACAGTTTGTGGTTAAATTTGAAATGTATATGCAACCCTTCTTACATTTTCTCTAAATAATTCTGTAGAGTCGAAAAACGTGAGATTGGCAATTGCAACTTTATGAAACTATGAAGGTTTATTTTAAAAAAAGTATAGACTTACATGATTGATGGCGTCCGGATAATTTTGTGTTTCCAAACAAAGGGCGCCGTGCTCGTAGTAAATGGCGTTGTCTTTACCATTCAGTATGTCAGAATTGGAGGCGTCCTGTGGGAAAATGATGAAAGTATAGTTTGAAAAATGTATTAAGTCTTTGCACTTGAAAGTCGTTGATTTCACCCTCGACTAATGCACTGTGGCAGCTTCGTTGGCCCTGATTCGTGGCCGTCGTAGATACCGAGCGCGTTATACGCGCGAGCTACCACAGGGCGCTGTCGAAAAACGGCTCGAGTGCAATGGTTTAGTGACTTCGTTTTTATTTTGTTACAATCGAAGTCTCTTTTCTGCCATTAGAGCATACATAAACGTATAATATGTTGCATTTACACATGTATTTTTATCTGTTCTTGTATGATAAAGAAATAAATATTGATGAATTTAATTTAGTTGTCATTTGAAAAAAAAATGTGAAAGGATCAACGTCAGTTGAAAAAAAGGTATACTTTCGGTAGCCAAGGTCTTAGTTTATACCTGCGTTGCGACGTAGTCATGTCAGACGATGAAATATCAATATTTTTCGAAATCGATTTTTCCAATTTTTCGATATATCGATATCGTCTTGAAATTTTGAGGCCGATATGTCGATATTTATTAATATCGATATTTTTTGACATGTCTACGGCGGCGTCGCTTCGGGGTTTCCTCTGTCTAACTCATGTAATAAACGGAGATAAGTTGTTTCTTCGAGTTTCTTCATCCCCTTTTCTTCATATTCGTCGAGCAAGGGTACGTATGAATGACGCCTTAGATATAGTGATATCGGGAATCGAAACAGGGACCTTTGCGTTATATAATATATTATAATTAATATATGGAAGGAATTATCATCACCTGCATGTTAAAAATATAAAATCGGACGTTCTACTAATTCACCCGCGGGGATTTTCCTTATGTGAGTCGACGGTAGTCAAGAATGATCAAAGTTATCAATATCGATATTCATCTAAACCATAATATTTGTGAAATATCGATATCTCAACTTTGATATATCCATATTTATCAATGTAGAAATATTTTTGACATGTCTTGAGTTTTTAACATGTAAACTTCATATCGCGAAAAATAAGCTCTCGATGAAGAAATAAAGGTAAACCCCGTATAAGTAAAGGTACATACCCCAGACTGATTGTCTTTCTTTTTAGGTATCGAATTCGACGTGTAGAACTGTACACCCGGTTGATTGCTATACAATTCCAGCGCTCGACCACTTGGTGGATGCTCCACTCTGTAAACATAAGCGACAAACGCCCACACATTAGTGCAAATCAATTTTTAACGCACTTCTACTTCTATTTCCACGCTCATATTCCATGCATATTATTGAGCACGTATTGTACTAATCAACAATGAATACGACTGATAAAACAGTCATTGGTTAATGTTGGTATCTATGAGTAACGCGCATAATGAGAGTGTGCCAGTCGCAATTGCGCCGTTGACTGATGTGCACATTTTCCAAACTGAGAGTTCCAGGTAGTGATTAAAATGTGTTAATGTAAGTATAATACTTGTTGAAAACTCCCTATTCTCGATGTGTTTCGATTAAGCGAAATCCACTCCATCAATAATAAACATAACCTAATTGTATCTATCATAACCTATAATTTTCAAAACTCACCTCGCAATAAAATGATCTCCCTGCTCACTGCCTTTTGTCACGCAGAAATTATGATCGTATCCTCCGACGTCTGGAAACTTATCAATTACATCCCCGAGTTTTTTGACAACGCGTAGATCAAAGAACGTATCAGCCACATCGATAAATTGACCTGTTTTTGTTTCAAACATTAGTCGACATAAAAATGGGTTATGCGTATAACAATGGAATGTAACTTACCATTCGGAATGAAATCCTTATCAACATCGGTAATTCTATCTGCATTAATGCACACCGTGTGCTTGTACAACTCCTCGGCGCCTTTATCGTGTCCAGCAAGGTTGAAATACGAATGATTGGTCAAATTCACAAACGTGGGCTTCGTCGACGTGCACTTGTAGTCGATAAGAAACTTATCATCTGCTGTTAATTGATAGGTTATATGAGTTAGGACAGCTCCAGGGAAGCCTTCCTCGCCATCTTCGGAGAGGTAACTCATTATTACTTTGTTTCCATCGGTGTAGTAATCCCATATCACCTTGAATATTCATTAATAATAACTTTATTGAATCATATTTAGTATTGAATAACATTTTGTAGCGAATAACATTGATAAAATGATATTTCTCTGTAAAAATTTAGGTTAGTCAAGGAAAGTAATCGTGTAGGGTTAAACTATGTATGATTTAGGCAACTTCTTTGTAATCACAACATGTGTTAATAGTTCCGCCCGGATATGATGATACCGATAATTTTTAAAAGAAATCAAAAAATTCTATTTAACCGATATTTTGGTATCCGTACAAGGATATAATAACCGGTAATAATTTATGAAATTAACCTTTGCTGGCATTTTTACAAAACGGTAACTTCCGATTGAAAGACGATAAATATCAATAAAGGAAAATACCGGTAGGATTTTTTTTTAAATTTCCTTTGTAAAAATTTAGGTTAGTCAAGGAAAGTAATCGTTTAGGGTTAAACTTTGTATGATTTAGGCAACTTCTTTGTAATCACAACATGTGTTAATAGTTCCGCCCGGATATGATGATACCGATAATTTTTAAAAGAAATCAAAAAATTCTATTTAACCGATATTTTGGTATCCGTCCAAGGCTATAATAACCGGTAATAATTTATAAAATTAACCTTTGCTGGTATTTTTACAAAACGGTAACTTCCGATTGAAAGACGATAAATATCAATAAAGGAAAAAGCCTTGTCGAAACCAAAGAGGTTATTTACCCGTATGCAACTTTTTAGTGCATTTGTGCAACGGAAACATTGCTATTTATTTTGTCACCTAGATGGCGTTAATACATTTGAATAAAGAATCTTATGTACGAGTGAACATATGGACCGCTAAAAACCTTGATAATAATAAAAAAATGTAGACAGAAATTGAAAGGTTTCGGCACCTATAGATTTAATGTTTTAATCTTGCAAATCAGTTTACCAAACAACACCAAAACGCTAAAATTTTGAGGTTACATTAATTGTGATGTAGGCAACTTCTGTAGCGTTTCTTTGCAACTATGTTACATAACTATAGATGGCGCTAACATATTTGAAATAACACATAAATAGGAAATAAAGAGAAGAGGAAGTTCAACATTTTAACATACCTTATCAAAACCTCGTAAACCACCGTGGAGTTGATGTTGCCCCAAGTTGGCAGTGACGCGATAGGTAGTGCCGTCGATATTGATCCGCGCCCCACCGATGCGATTCGCCACACGGCCGACAGTCGCCCCGAAGTACGGATTCAGTTTACCTAGGTAGCCTAAACGACAGCCAGACAAACAAATCGTTAAATTGTTAAACATTTATTGAACTACCTCCTGCCAACTTAATAACTGGCTCGTAAAACGTCAAAGCAATTTCTTTGATGATTGAAAACGAATAATTCTTAGTGGAAGCAATTTCAGTCTACATCAGTCAATAATTGTAAGTTATAGCTTAACAAATTCATTAACTATGAACTTTTTACAAAAATAAAAGCGTTTTAACCTAAGCAACCAACATTACATCTAAGTTTTAACTTATAATTTTGTTTTTCTGTTTTTCTTTTTGTTTTCGAGTTGGTTCTTTGCAATCATCTATACCTTGATATAATACAAGCCTTTCTTCATTATTGGCGACAAAGAAATGTTGGTAAAATAAATTCAAATTTATCGAATTGTTTACATGAAAATAGATAAACATTAATATAGGCAACTTATATTACACTTGTTAAATTGACAGTTTGTAATATATGCAACCAGATATACCCTGACGTAATAAAATATAACTCACCATCCATATCATCGAATCCCATGACAATATCACCAATAACACCATTTTTATCAGGCATTTTGATGCTGGTAATCGTCGCACCGTACGTAATCACCTGCACTTGTACATTATTATCATTCCTCCAAGTAAACCGGCGCACCGGCTTCGACTCTCCCTGTACCATCAAAAAGCCAAAATGATCCTCCGTCACTTGCACAGAATCATACTCTCCATTATTGGTCTTTGGCATGGCCTTCGACGTCTTCACGTTCGTTTCTTCCATTTTTCACTCTTCCTCCAAGCTTTACACTTTTCAACGTTAACACTTTGAATGAATGTAAACAGCTTGTCAGTTTAGTCGCTTTATATAACACTCGATATTTGATAAGAATGTATACAATTCTCTTATCACACGAGTACATAGCCACATATCCCTCAACTTTTTATCTAGCTATTTATGCTGTTCATATTAGAGAAGAAGTAGGTAACACACAACACAGGAAATGATAAAGTATGGTTTGAAAACAAAATCTAATTGTTTCCATTATCATTTGTTTGTTAGACGAGTTTTGCTGATTGTGTGCGTAAAACCTCGCACTTTTTTCACTTTGTGATTATTTCGTGTTTGCACGTTTGTGAGTTGTGTTGTTCTGTTCTAATTGAGTCAATGGCGACCAATTTAGACGAACATAGTGTGGTCTATTCTTGTGGTTGATGCTAGCAGGCACACCAGTTAGTGATTATCGGCAAATAAAGCAAGGTGAAAACATTGCAAGCAAGCAAACACGTGATTGCTAAACCAACATTCATCTAAAGTGATAAAACATACTAGATATTACATGAAATATATACAATTTTAATCAAGTGAAGTGCTAATCTATACTATGATGAAATTTTATTTTTAAGGGTGTGTTAGTTCTAAAATAAGTTTTTTATTAGCATTTTTATTGACGTCTGATTGAAGAGAGTGTAAATATTTTGTTTCTATGACTTTAGTGCTGAAAAATAGTATCAATTTTGGATTATCTTACTCTGATTTGTGTGAGTGGTTTATTATTAAGTTTATATTATTGTTATATTACTTACGTTTAATGAGGTGATGCCTGTATAAAGTTGAGATAATAGGTAATGATGTTTTGTATTATTTCTTTATATTTTTATTAAATTCAATTTTGGACCGGTTTCGGTGTTTTTATTATACCATCCTCAGCAAATTCGTTTAAATTATAAATTTAAACGAAGAACCATTATTTAAATTTATAACCAAAGAAAAAGAGCGACATCTACAAAAATGTTGATCTCATTGTCAGCACATACCAAAAGGGAAAACTGTGATAAATTTCGTACCAATGATAGAAACACCAAAAATCAAAACATTTTTATAAATTGACGTTATGTAAGTCCACGAGAATGTATAGACGAATTTTAAACATAACAAAAATCCTACTATGTACTTTATATTGTAGTATGCTGAGGATGGTGTAATAAAAACACCGAAACCGGCCCAAAATTGAATTTAATAAAAATATAAAGAAGTAATACAAAACATCATTGACATTTTTATTATTATTTGTATTCGGTTCGGAGACCTGGCCATCGACCTTCATTGATCCTTCAGCCTGGACACATATGTTTATTGTGTTTATATATATTATTGAGATTTCTTGTTTTCGTATTTTTTGATGTTGTTGTTATATAATATATAATAATATGTTAATATTCACCTCCCATCCGGAACTACCTGTTGTGGCATATCAGATGGTCAGTTTGCGGTGCCGTAGATTGTGTAACCCGTTGTTTCTATAGTTAATTGTTCCTCCTTGGTCTTCTCAATTAATACATCTTGTATTGTATTTCATTGTATTTCTTGTCTTATCATGAGCGGTATGATATCCTGCACAAGTAACCTTCTCTTTAGCACTTTTTCAGCTGATAGCTTCTTGGATTTCCACCTCCTGCACGAGAAGCAGGTGTGTTCAGCAGAATCGATTTCTGCGCAATAGAAGCATTCGGGGGTTGCTCTCTTTCCAATGCGGTATAGGTACTCCCCGAAACACCCATGACCTGAGAGGAATTGAGATATCCAGTAGTTGGTTTCCCCATGTTTTCGGCCGATCCAGATCTCTATACAAGGAATAAGCTTCCTTCTCCATTTGCCACTAGTGCTCTCCTCCCATTGGGTTTGTCAGTTTTCTACGTAGCGGTTTGTCTGCGATTTTCGTTTCATTACCCAAGCCTGCCGAGCCTCTGTAACCTGTAGATCAACAGGTGCTATTCCGCTAATAACGAGGGTCGCAGCCGTCCAGACTGTGCTGTACAGGTTGGCCACAGCAATAGCAACCCTCCTCTGTATTGCCAATAAAGATTCTTTTTGCTGCCTCTGAGTTATTGCTTCGTGCCACACATCTTTATTTCATCTATAGCACATAAAGCATCAGTTCTGGAGCGGCCTTTCCTGAAGCCATACTGGTTCTTGGCAAAGTCACCTGTTGTTGTTGTTGTTATTATTGTGATGTTGTGGCTTCTTGTTGTTGTGTGAGTAGAGTCTTGTTGTGTGTGCGTGTTGTTTTTTTGTGAGTTACGCATTGCGATTGTTGAGTTGTGCCTTTTGTTGTCGGTGTGGATTAATATTGTGACTTTGAGAGTGTGTGAATTTGCAATTTGAATTAATAAAGTGATTTTAGTGTGAATTTATTTAATAATAAATTCACACTAGTGGGGTGCCCATCCCGGGGACTCGAACCCCGCCCGACTGCGTGGTATCACTATGACAATTATAAGTAATTATAGAATTGCTAAACCATACAATTCTGGAAATAATTCTATGAAAATTAAATATTTGTATATTCATGGAAATATGGAAATAATATAGTTATTAAAAGTGACACATGTAATTGTGTTTAAATATAAGCAGGCTATACTAATTCAGTTTTAATTATATAATGTTGTAATAATGAATTTGCACATATTATGTTTTTATGTGCTTGTCTCTTTCGACAATTTTTAAGGTTGAAATTAATTAGACCATGATCACGGTCACGCCCGATAGGCACCACAACAACATAATCATTTCCTGCTCCCATCATTTTTATTACAATACTCACAAAACAACGAATTACATCAGAATATAATGAGTATCATCTTTTTTATTGTAATCATTTTATTTTCTAAAAAATGTATTTTAAAAACAAAATACTGTGATTTTTATTTTAATTTTTTTGTGACGCATGGCTCAAA
The DNA here is from genome assembly GCA_019419845.2 of Weissflogia rhopalogaster. Taxonomy (NCBI): domain Eukaryota; kingdom Metazoa; phylum Arthropoda; class Insecta; order Coleoptera; family Staphylinidae; genus Weissflogia; species Weissflogia rhopalogaster. Next base: position 968 of record WSZQ02004340.1, on the reverse strand, counting down.
CCTATGCAATCATTTTACAATTAAAAACTGTCGAAATAAAAGTAAATTTGAGTATCAATCAAGATAAGATAAGCACAAAGGACGACATTGTTGAATGGAAATTTGCGGCATCGACCTGGTGCCGCCTGCACAAAACGTTATATTCTGATCTAGTCTACGCTAATCTAAAATTAACCTCAATCTAACGTCACAAATGCAAGCTTGTAAGCATCACAAATGCAGCTTACACGACTTAACTGAACTTTGAAACTCTCTCAAAACCTACATCACTGAAGTTGTTCACAAATTAAATGCGAATTTAAACGATTTCCAGCAACAATTAATATTCAAGAATTACAGAAAAACTAAACAAACAGTGCAAAATCATTAACGTGTGCATTAACGAGTGCATCATAAGAAAAAAATATATAAAAAAGTAATAACTGTAAATAAAGTGATTGCATGGACACTAATGTCCATTAAACAACGACGTATAAGTCCATTGACTGTAAGTGACTCGCAATTAACAATTACAAATGATAGCACTGAAAAACGCGATGCACTTGTCATTTACGTGTTTATCGTTGGCATACATGCTTACATTTAATACTTTACAAAGCGAGAGTAGATAATTTACGTTAGTCATCATGTTCGGGTACTTACAAGGAGAGTGTGTCAGTTGTCCAACGCGGATTTGAATGATTTTTTTTTGTACGTGTAGTGCATATACAGAAATAAATTGTGTTAACGGGATTTTACGCCGTTTTGAGCCGTTTGTACAAAAACAAAATTCAAAGTTTGGTAATATATTGCTTTAACTGCACCATTCGCCTTAAGAATAACGTGGCGTATCGTTAACACGCCTGCATGTAGACGCCTGCCCATATCGCCGAACGCACTATTTGGGCTGAATCTACCCCGAAACCCCGAAACCTTTATTGCCACTCTTGACTTTTCAAGTACGGTTGACCGCACCTTCATTGTTAAGT
>WSZQ02004229.1:10419-31232 GCA_019419845.2 Weissflogia rhopalogaster | reverse complement strand
TATGTTTAGCACCACCACGAACTGCTCTCTAGCTGTCTAAAAACGCTGCAGCATTCATTATTCGCTTTACTGACTGTGTTGATCCTTAAAAGTAGTTTTTTGAAGACTCGTCCGTTACCTTTACGCATGTCATCTTATTTTTAATACATATTTTAATTATAAGCAAAACTTTTTGCTTGTATAAAAGCTTGATAAGTGATAAGAATTTACATCTTCACCGCCGCCTCCACCAAAATTTACTATCAAGGCTAATATAAATAAGATAATAAGAAAATATGCTAGAAAAATGTAGTAAAACGTACATTAACAAAACTCATTCCTAAACGTCAATAAAAAGATATTAAATAGAATAAAAGTTTTGTAAGCACAATCAATCCGACAAACTTCTATCCGAATTCTAGATGAAATATAGATTGCGATAAAGTTTGATGAGAAATTCAGCAGGCGCCCAATCGTCAACACGTCCGAGAAAACGAGAAGCATGCCGCCTCCAAACTTCCGTCGTACATGTGCGCCCCCCGCGGGCGATCACCACTTTTCCAAGACCCATTCGTGGGTCACGAATCTCTGGCATCGCTGCGTGACCGCCCCCGGCGACAGGGGACGACGAAGGCACCCGCGTTTAGATAACTCACCGTCGATACAAACGGAATAACACTTTAGCAGACATTCGTAGCACTTTCTAGGACACACTTTCCAGCGCCTCTTTTCTTCCGCCAGAAGAAGGTTTTGTGAGTTCTTTAGCGGTAGCCTACACCCGAGGGGCCAGTCTACGTCTTTGGTTAGATGTACAAGCGATTAGCGTGGGACCTGAGGACATTTTGGTACGAAACAAAGCAGTCTTTGCTGACAAGTAAATGTAGTAAGACGTTTGGAAGACAGTGGATTAAAGGGTGTTAGTGCTACAAGGAGATGTTGGGGAGAAGAGTGGGGTTGGGAGGAAAAGAGGAAGAAAGGAGAGTGTTGGTAGTTGGCGGTGGTGTATTTAAGAACACATTTGTTGTCATCGCGGATTAGAGTTATTGATCACTGGATCAATGGTGCGATTGACAATCGATGATGTTCGCACGCGGCGATCGTGACGGGGCGAGTGATGCATGATGACCGACGACCAGAGTTGTAAAAAACGTATTACATTACGACTACACAACACAGCACAACACACGTCACGTTCATATTACGATAGACGGTGATTTATTACTTGTTTCTGTTGGGCGCTTATCTTAAGCGATTATCAATTTTATTATGTTGTAAGTACGAAATTGATCAATTGCTTGTTTTTCTTAGTTTTAAGAAATTTACACTACGATTTACTGAAAATGCCTTAATCGAAATATTTCAATTTACTTTCATAAAAATCTAATTTATTATTGCCTTCTTCCTCTCCCTATTCTTCTCCTTGTTCTTTAGGAGTTTTTTCTTCTTAAAAATTATTTTAATAGAAGTTTAATTTGGCTTCGAATTATGTGATTTAAAAATAAAATATAGGAAAATTGAATATGTCATAAAGGTTGCAAGAAAACCAAGCAACAAAGATTTATCACTTCTATGTTTAGCCCCACCGCGGAATGCTCTGGAGCTGTATAAAAACTCCGCATAGCCCTTTATTCATGCCCAAATTTTGAAACATGTTCAAGAAAACATGGGAGGAGGAGGATTTAAAAAAGAAATACTGAGGAAATTTTAAATATATTATACAAGTTATGTAATAGAAGAAAATCATTCACTTTTATATTCAGCCCTGACATGAACCAATCTGGAGCAATATAGAAACATTGCATCATTCTTTATTTTGTGCATTGATTCTCTTCTCCATCCAGTCCATATTTTCGAAATATTGTCTTTAAATCATTCCCACATTCAATATAATAGAAATAGTTTAGTTTACTTTCATAAAAGTCAAAGCTAATATGTTCTTCTTTTTTCACATCTATTGATTCTATGCTTCCAAAGTATTCTTAAGAGAGGATGAACATTAAAGACGAGTTATTTTACCGGCGCCTCCACCACAAAACGAATAATAATAGTAAAGATGAAAAATTAAGAAAAAATGAACGAATAATTTATTGACTAAAAGAAAACTCAATAAATAAGAATGTTTGCAAACTCCTTTAGTCCCTTGTCTTGTTTCTCGAAACAAACTGCATACATTAAAGCAGAAATACGTAATTAAATCACAACAAATTAAGTTCGCCCTCCCACCGCCAAGACGTAAAAGTCGCGACGCATATCGTAAACCAGACATGATCTTCCACAACCAAGCCGTGGCCGTTGGAGATAAATCCAGATTAATTCCACGCCGCGACGATACAACTGGAAAGTCGCAAGTCGCAAGACGACGACGACTCTTACCAGAGACGACCAGCTTCGAAGATTTTACAAGTTGAATTATAATATGCACGCGCAGTGGGCGGAAACGCTGCGGTATGCCGCCGGCCCGGCCACTTTTCCGTATTCCCCCCTTTCCGAATTATATGACGCGAGAGACTTACAGCTTTACAGACCTTTGCTCTCATGCAGTTTCAACTTTATCCTCCGGATAGCGTAGCGTAGTGAGCAATTAAAATTAACGGAGAAGTTTTGAGACACGTCTGGCTGGCTAGCTGGCTAGGCGAAGAGCGTTGGCATATTAAGATCACCGGGTTATTGTAAATTTGTGTGCAATATACAAACTTTAAGAGGAGAGTCAGTAAGAGAAAATAGAAAATGAGGTGAGTGAGAGGGTGAGGGAGAGGGAAGTGTGAAAGAAGTATGTGAAATTAGGGATAATCATATTTTAGTTTAAGGTTATCAAGCATACACCAAACGTCGAACACCAAATTTATTCGTTTGTCTACCTTCTGAGGATGTTATTAAAAAATTGTTGATATAATTAATATAAAATTAATGAAAGGAATGATTTTTAATAAATTAATGTTAGCTGTGCATTTGTATCTTTGAAAATAATGATTTGGAGATCAGATATATGTTTTCGGCAATTTTCACTAATAACAATTTATTATTCTAAATAATCGTAATAAATCTATGTTTTATTAGGGTTTGTATATATTATGGTGCTTTCGAAACGAAACGAAACTCAAATCTATAATCTCCCAACATTACATTCGCCTACATTTCCAAGAGATCTTATTTCTCGAGGGATTCTTCGTAAACAATTTATAAACCCATTCCCTCACTCCCACATCTCCGCCACTCAGTTTGTACCCTTCCCATTGCTAGCATCGCTTTACAAAATAGCAAAAAAAAAAGATGCAAATTTTCTACATGATACGCTCGTGTATTCTCTCACCCTCGACGCTGCACACGAAACAAACACACACACCCACACATACACACATGATATTTTTACATAAACGCGATGAGAGTTATTTATGTAGTTTTTATTTTTGCGTGTGGATTTTTACGCCAGCCGCAACCGCCATGCGTTGGACCCAACACATTCCGCAACACGCACGAAAAAAAAAAACAACAATATTTTGGTGTTTCGGACTCTATTTGACAGTGCATAAACTCATATTTCTAAACAGCGTACGAGCAGCAGTAAAGTGAAAATCTTCTAATTGAAAAATATTGATATTACCAGTGGTACACGTACAAACACTGGAAATACTTTATGGCAACTCGCAACCCAATTGTGATTTGGGACATAATATTTTTTGAAATGTAAATATTAGTGGAGTTGTTTATTGATGCAAATCGATATGCAAATGCGTTGATTATTGTATTTATTTATTTACAACCGAATTTAATTATTTCTGACTGGTGTGAAGCCCCTCCAGAATGTGGGATTTATATTTTATTTATGATTAAATTACGGATATATCGCATAACAAACCTTTCTGGTTCAAACAGAAAGTGTTTTAATCATCGGAATTGCGCTACGAACATTTTGATAAGAGATGTTTACATTCTCGAACGCACTACTACCATTATATTGCCATGAAGTATGCTGTCTTTGACATACAATATGAACAAATAATCATCGGTAGGCAATTTTTAGGATCTTAATCACGAATTACAATAATTAGAAAGAGAAAATGATGAGTCGATTAACCTCAAATTTAGTAATAGGCCTAATTTTAGATGAATTCTAAATTGTTTCTGCCATCGTCTCAGACTTCTGATGAGTATTTCAAATTTTTGTACTTTGAAAGTTTTACCTTCAAAGTTGTAAAATTGAAGCAAAACAAATTTCAAACGACACTAAGTTTGACTTTGTTTCGACTCATGCTTCGACTTTGATTATTAAGGTGTGTCTAGGATCTTATGGAAATCAAAACCTTCAAAATAGAAAATTAATTTTTAACGACTTCGACTCCCATTTCGACTCCGGCTTCGACTCTCATTTTTTATTCAAATCGAAACCAACTGTTAAATTAATACCTTCAAAAGTGTAGTGAGACTCCCACATTTCCTAAAGTGTAAACTAGCATTCATGCCAGAATCTCCTAAGATGCATTAGTACTAATTTTTACCAACTCCATCTTCGACTCATCAGACATTTTCGACGCCTAATCTCTCTAAGATTAATATTATATTCTTTTTATATTTTTGTGTTAATTTTAAAAATTCCAAGTGAATATTTTAATGTACATCAGCATTCAGATTTCCTCCACCATTTTCATTAAAATCAACCAATCTTTTAATGATAAAGGAGGAGCCCTAAAACGGTGCAAAACCGAGAAGGGCTTTTCCTCAAACTCGTTTCGCTCTGTGGTCGCATGGAAATGCGGTTTTTCACTCTTCCCTTCACTCCCCCGCCTTCCTCTCGGACGTCGAAGTTTCACCACGCCACTGCGGTCACCATCCGGCAACGCTCCGCTATCACCCGGCGCCTCCACCAGCATCCTAAAATCATATTAAACATGCCCTCCATCCATGGCGTTCTTTCCTCGCAGTAAACCCACTTATTTCATCGGTGTGCCAGTGCTCGTATTTGTATGTGCAACAGTGTGAGTGTAACTGTGTGTAGGTTAACGTGGTGGTGACCGAGCAGCGTAGATCTTCATCGGCGTGCGGGGAAGGAATAAAAAATATTGCGCTTGTCGATGGTTAGTTGAGAATAAGTGGAATAGCGTGTAATTTCCACATTGGTGCGCGCACGCCGGACATGGGCGATGGAAACGAGCGGGTGGGATGGATGGATTCTAGCAAAGGGGTTGGCGGGGTTGGAAACAATCAAAACGGCCAAGGAGAGCATAGTTGCCGACACCACCGAACGAGGTTGGTAAGATGGGGTTCACAAAAGGCGGCCACCGGATGTCCTAGGCGCCCACGTCTCGGCAAACAGTCTCGAAGGAGTAAAAGCACAATAAAACTGAAACCTGAGATGGGGGGCCCCCAGTGTTTGAGCAACAAAAGGAGGCGACGACGTCGACGGTGTTTATGTCCATCCCTCGTTTGTGTAGGGCCTTTGTGTGCTGCGTAAACTGAATTTCAACAAATGTTTAGTCATGAGGATGCTTAAATTCCATTCATTTTTATTTCATTTTTTTATGATTTATATTTTATATGTAAGATAATTAAATTATTTAATTTTTTTTTTGTAAATTTATTTTATGTTAATTAATTTATTTACCTCCTGTACTTTTTTCATAATTAATTTATTTTTTGGAATATTACTTTATTTTCTTTTATGTTAATTAAGTTTATTTTGATTTAATCAATTTGACTGTTTATCAATTTGACATAAAAATTAAATTCTTCTGAGGATGCAGTGGGACTAATTTTAGACGACTCCAGTTACGACTCCTATTTTTTAAAATTTATTGCTAAATCGTCATTGAATAACAGAAGCTCAAAAATTGCAAAATAACTAGTTTAAGACTAATCCGAATTCGACTCATATTCCCACTTAGACTTCGAGTCTGACCATTTTATGATATCTCAGCGTTATTGATTAGGACCTCTTAATTTGTATTAGAGCTAAATTTAGATTATTTCGAGTTTAACTTCGGCTTTGACTCCTTCGACTTTTTATATTAGTCTAAACCATAATACAAATTAGAGCCTATAAAAGAGGAATAAAACGACTTTTAAACACTCCGGTTTCGACTCCGCCTTCGACTCCCACCATTCATTAAAGACTAAACTAGACATGTCAAGGGTACCCGATAATTCCGTATTACTCGGTTTTCCGCCTTGTCAGTTTCGGGTTAAACAAAGATTGTACTATTAACTCGGATTTTCGTAAAAGTTTCGGTTTCTATACCAGAAACAGCTGATCTTGAAAGTATCGGGTTCCGATACAACGCAGTTGCGTCCCACTACTAGTTGATGCTAAAAATTCAGTTTCTTGAACCGGAATCGACGCGAGTGCGCGACAGCTTCTTGATACTTGACACTAAAACAACAGCGATTAATTGCTCTCGCAATTGCGGTCTATAAGCACGTATCAATTCGTGTTATAACATGTTTATTTGGAGTACTAGCGAACAAAGCTTCCAATCTTTCCTCACAGTGATCAGTGATTGCATTTGTTGGAAATTGTTGTAAGGCCACTGGCGGGACCAACTTTTATGGCGAGGTGGTGCAAGAAAATTAGACGACTTGCAAACTAAATCAATGTATTTAAAACTCGTGGCGTTTGGCGGTGCGCATAAAGCGACAAAATGGCGGTGGAAGTGGATGTAGTCGATTGGCGAGACGATGGACGTAAAAATACTAAAATGATGACGGTGAGATGAAGCACACATTGAAAGACGATATGACTTTACTGTCGATTCAACACGAGACGATATGTTGCTGATAACAGTAAACTCAGTATTCCCTGTTTTACGTGGCTATGGCTAGCAGGAAAGCAGTATTTTGGTTTGCGCGAAGTCAGCTGCGCGGATTCATGCTCCGAAAGGAATGCGCGCTGTGCAAAACATCAGTTTGCCGTCTTTTGATGTATCAGCCAACATGTGGTTTGAGTTTCATGATAAATACATGTCGTTGGTGCATTCAAATAGCTCATTCAAATAGCATATTTTGAAAAATGAGAATATCCATTCTCTTTGAGAATACTGATAATTGAATTTATCGTTTTACAATTTTTTGTTTCTATTTTTTGATTTTATTTATATACATTCTTTTAATAGCTAATGAGAATAAAATAAATTTCATTCGAATAGCCTTTTATATTACACATACTGGCGCTGTAAACGAGTTTTTGTTTGGATTTTAAACCCGGGCTTTCACAGACAAAACCGTAACAGAATAAACTCGCAGATTGACAAAATCCGAAAACCTGGAGACTCGGGTTTCTCTATTTTTTGACAAGTCTAGTCTAAAATACATTCATAGCAGATGCACCAAATATGTATACTAGATCGTTTTAATTTTGAACGACTCCGAATTCAACTCCTATTTCGACCCCGACTGACAACGTTTTTTTAACGAAAATATAACCTGCCATTAAAATTATACTCAAAAAATTGCATTAGAACAAAGTTTAAGCGACTCTGAGTTTCGACTTCTGCTTCGACTCCGGCTTCGATCTTAATATTGTTTGTGCGGCAATGGATTGTCGCCATAAAACTATCAGTATAACGACTTATATACATCTATAAGTTCGACTCCTTGACTTTTTTCTGCTCCACGACTCCCATAATCATAACTTGGCAATTTAGACTACATTATAATAAGAATCCTGTATATAAAATTATAAAAAACTATAAACTTGTTTTAAAATTGAAACAATTAAATTTAAAGTTTAGAAAGAAAAAACTAACAAAGAGACAAAGGGCATTCGTAATTGTTCAAATTCTCATTTTATTCAGTTGTTTGTTAACTTTAGAGTGGGTGCCTTTTGTAATGCTCTTTCAAATGCTTTGATCTCCAATCCCATTTCGTTGGCGTTGGCTGGCCGTGCTACTCACACTGCAAATTCTCACCATAATTCTATAAACAAACATATTAAATCCAATGTTTTGATCCTTTTGCAGGTGGTGCTTGACGGGAATTATTTATATTACTTCATGCCAAAGTAATCGACATGCCACTCTGCTTCAAAGTCTGATTTTCTATGGGGATTAAACTATATTCACAGGTATGTTCCCTGCAATTGATTATACGTTATTTAATTTACGACAAACTAACTTAAATTAATAGTTTTAAATCTAGTTAGAAGATAATAATTATTTTGAAAAATATGCAGTATACAAATTAAATTTTTTTGCCAAGCTTCTGACTAGCCCCCCTTGAGATGAAACTCACAGATTATTATCTCAGATAATTTCTGTGTATTTTCACAAAATATAAGGTCATTAGCTCGTATAATTTCCGTGATATAACCACCCAAATTAGAGATTTGAAATTTTTTAAATTAAGGGTTCACTTTAATCCCCACAGTTTCACAGCTAGTTGTTAGACCACGACCTAGATTCCCTCTTGGACTACAGCATCTAAATTAACCAAGAATCACAAAATCTTCATAAAACCATAATTTTTTTTAAGTATGCAAAGAAGATCTCTATCCATGAGGTTCCGGGTTCGATTCTCGGTAAGGTGCATACTAAAGCTAATTCTTCTTCTTATCAATAGGGTTAGCCTCTAATACGACTAATTACATTGAAAAAGAATTGAATAGAGCTAATGACGTTACAGTCGATGCTCGGTAAAATAAAAAAATATATAAACTATATCAATCATTAATTATCCCTATTCGAACTGAGTGGAATTAACAGGAAAATTACTAACTTTTCAAACGCATAATTAGCAATTATTATGCGATCGAAAATTAGCAAACATTCATAATAAGTACATTAACCGATCAAAATATGCATTAGTTAAACACACTTCGAATACAATTACGGATTGACTCACTTGGCTAGCAATCCCTAATACAACTTGGCTCTCAACTTGTTGTTTCACTCTTTCCACGAGCCACATTTGCGCATACGAAATATATTTGTTGAGTGGAATTATTGCAACATAATCATGCAAATTTATGCACGAGATATTAAAAATGCGCATACGTTCGGTGCGCATAAATTAACCCACCCGCATTGCAATCTATTTCGCTTGATTTTATACTTTTGGTATGAATGTGTGGGCGTTTTGTATATTGTGGGTGTTTGTCATGACTGTGTATATGCATGTATAGGGTGTGTAAATAACGATTATTGATTGCATTTAGACGCACCGTTAAATGTTATCACTTCCATTGGCTGCTGCCTTTCGACGCGGTGCTGATTTATAAAATATTAATGGAGCGACGCAGTGAATTACACACGCAACTGGCTACTGTTTAGCATATATTTCAAGCGAATGTGTTTTAATTCCGGTCGCAGTAGTTGGGTGGATGCGCCGGGAATTGCCGTGTAGGCGAGTGTGTTTTAATTTCGAAACACAATACGTGCATTAATGAATAAATAAACGAGAGCATAATTTGATCGTGTTCGAATAATATGAGTTGTAATCTATGGATAGGATTATGTTTCGTACGCGTTGTCACATTTAATTTGGTGTTAATTGCCGTTTGAATATATATTTCTGGCGATTATATTTAACCCACTGTGTTTTGATGGTTTGTCTATAATATATGAGTAGAACTTATTTTAAATGAATCCGAGGTCGACTCCGAGTTCAACTCCGATTTTTATGTTTAATCTTAAACGGTATCATTCAAAGATGAAACCTCCAAGTTTGGAAAGACTAGCAGTTCGATTCCGATTTAGACTCCGGCTTATTAGTCAAATCTAAACAATCACTCATTTCAGAAAATAGTTGAGAAGAAATTGTGGAAAACTGCAATATAAATAATTTTAGATGCCTCTGAGTTCGACTCCAGTTTCGAATCTGACTTCGATTACGACATTTTATGCTAGTATGACCCGAGATTGAAATTCTGAACCTGGAAGATTGTTGTAGAACTAATTTCGCATGACTTTAGCGTCGACTCCGACTGATTATTCAAGTCTAAATTGTCTTTATTATTAACAGGACCAACATGTCAGTAGAAGTACTTTGGGATGACTCCCAGTTCGACTCCGGTTTCGATTCCGACTTTTTATCGAAGTCTAAACCACAATTCAAAAAATCTAATTTTAAACGACTCCCACTTCTACTCCTTAAACAATATTTCGATCTCCACCCACTTTCGCATCTACATTTGCCAATAATATAAGAACTGAATATTTTATAAAACAAATCTCAATTTAATTAATTATCCTTAAAATGACTTTTCTCAAACATTAAACACTGAAAAAGTAAAACACTAAAAACAAATGATTTAAGTGCCGTGGAAATTTCGGGGGGTGTTATAATTGAAACTTAGTATCTCGTACGTAATAAATAACGCATAAGCCCTTTAGACACTTGCGGCGGTTTCACTTCATAATTCCCATAACGCATCTGTAGTTTGGGCGATGTTAAGTTGCCTGTCGGGAGGTGGTGGAGGCGGCGAAAACGTTCTATTGCCGTCGATCCTCCGTGAGTGTTACCTAGACTATATCATCATCATCCTATCAGTATATGAGGTGTGAATAAGTTTTCATGGCGCTAGGCAGACGCATTTCACATCGTAGATCTCTATCATTAGTCTTGTTTAATGAGAATAGTTTTAATCAGTTTTGAAATGCTTTCATTAATTTAAAATGATAACCATTATAATATACCATGGAATATTAATAGCATGAACTTTATAAAGTAATATATTTATTATTCTATTTTTAAATATTTGAGTAAAATTTTAAGTTAATTACATTGTTAATAACCAGTTAATTAGTAATTTAATATAATTACAATAATCAATCAATAATTAATCAGTGACGGATTGCCGTGTTGTGGAGCTGGGTACTCGTTAGATCCTGCAGTTAAGCAACGTCGGATGTAGCTACGCGTGTGATACGTGATCACTCCCCACTCAACAAGCGGCTGCGGCGCCGACCGCGAACTCCTGACTTCGCGGTAAAAACGCGATCGAAGGTTGGACGATTCGCTTGCAACGGTCCCCGGAAAAAAACCTATATGTACAAAAGTTCAGAGCAGTACCATCCATAGTGAGACACCAGATCGGGCCGGGAGAAAGTTACTAATCCCTTACACCATTACGTAGAAAAAGGTTGCTAATTAAATAAAACAAATAAAAAATAGAATAATCAAATCTAATTAGAATTCTCAAATTAACTCATAATTCAATGTTTAACTGGGAGTAATTAACACAAACTACTCTAAAATTACAAGAACCATAACTAATACTAATATAACAAAATTTTAATAAAATGTCTGATAATTCAACGCTACGAATATGTTTAACCAATAAACTGCACCCCATAACAGTATAACTATATAACCTCATATGACTAATACGTATTTAATACGCGCACGTAAGAGATAATTACGTAGATTAAAATGGAAATGGATAATAATTAAACGGCGTTGGGCCTGCGGCAATTGAACGTCATTAGGTCGTGCGTGGGCCTTGCCCTTGTGATTTAATTACCGGCGCTGACACTCGAACGCATACATGCATTGGCCCAAACAGCCATCGGGGTGTACATGTGCCAAACCGCCCATCATATCTAGCAAACGTCATATTTCGCCGTACAGTGAGACCTGACACATATTACGAAATATTCTAGTTTGCCTAACTTAATATGATAATAGACACAGATTTCAGATTGTGCGTGCTAATGTGTGTTAATGTGTATAAATTAGAATTACAGAACTAGCAAAGTATAATATTCATAGTTTAAGGAGGTGATTTACTCGAACTTGTGGGGGAGGGAGTTCTGATGATACATTCCTCTTGATATATTTAGGGTTATGGTGTTTTGTGTTTAGTGGGGAATTTTACCAATAGTTGGCAGTTTAGTTCTAGTTAGAATTATATAGTCTCATTCCTAGCTATTGTTATCCTCTCAGATTTAGTACTTATCTTTGCTCCTCTCCTACTTCATGTTGTTGTTTCTGTTTTAATCCCTGACCTACTCCCTCCGCACTCCTCACCTTGGTCGCTGTCCTCGACGCTGATCTAGTTCCTATTCTTATTACCGCCCCACTCTGTACTTTTTTTAGTCTAAGGCCCTTTCCTATTTCCTTTTCGACTCTATGGCCCAGTCTTTTTCAGCATCCCTGATGTAGTCCTAGTACGTATCTTTGTTCCTCTCCTACTGTATGTTGTTGTTCCTGTTTTAATCACCGCCCTGCTTCCTTCGCACTCCTCTACCTCAACGCTGATCTAGTACCTATTCATATTACCGCCCCACTGCGTCCTTGTTCTAATCTTGTCCCTTTTCAGCATCCCTGATCTAGTCCTCGTCCTAGTTCTACTCTGTGATCTTCTGTTTAATATCGATCTTCTCCTTCCTGATCGTTACTATACTCTGTTCTAGTGCCTAAACCAGCTTCCTGATCCACTCCTTGTACTAGTTCCTCTGCTGGCCCCTGTGCTAATTCTTGTCTTAATCTCTATCCTATTCTGTTCCGCCTCCATGACCTGGTTTATGTTTTATTCCTTGCTCTATACCCTGTACTCCGTCCTTATCTAATCGGTATTCTTACACCTGTCCTACTTCCAGACCACTTTAATCATCCTCATTGACGTACTTTCCATCCTATTTTTGTGCAATTCTACTACCTATCCGACTTCATATCCAAGATCAATTCAAAGCCTAAATATATCCATTCCCTATGAATATTTTACGAAATGATAATATGTCTATTCCCACAATGATATGATCTTCATTACCAGATCCTCCCTAATCTATTTTTGACATAACGAGTCATCGTATTAGCATGATATGCTGGAATCCGAAAACAGATAAGACAGCCTCAAAGGGGTAGAAGCGGGGGACTAATTCCGGCGGACACAGGAATAGCGAATGCGCCTGCAAAACGCATATTCTGCTCACAGAAGCTGTCGTCAACTATTAATATTAGTCGTCGGTAAGACCCGGGCTGTTGCCGCCACCCAACCACCCGTCCCAACACTGCTAGCTGCTTGCTGCCACTACTCGAAATCAGATTGAATTGGATCTGTTCTGTCTCTCTTTCATTCTCTCTCTCTCCTCTCTATTGCAACGCGTGTAGCTGTGAGTGAATGGCAGCAGTCGAGTGAGTGGTTGGCAAGGAAGCAAATCCTTCAAAGTTGTACGACTAATAGAGTTATTACGCAAACATTTCATGTGCGCCCACCCGCGCCGCGCCCCACCGACTGCTTGTCAAAATATTCAAATTTCGGTAATACGACATAAAATTGTCTTTTGTCTGCGCAAACGAGCCTGCCGCGTATTTCTAATCAGCGTCGAGATATGTATCTCCAGGGAATCCTACGCCGAAAACTTATTCCAGTATAATGAATAGCAAAATATGAATTTAATTTTGCTTCATTTAAATAGATTTTAATATTAAGAATATAAGAAGATTTTTAGAACTTGTCCTAAATACTGTCCTACTCCTTGTCATAGTTCTTCTTTCTCTTTCCTAACCCTAGTCCTTGCTTAATGCCTTGGCTCCATCAACAACTCCGAGACCTAATCCTATTCTTGGTACGTATCTTACTCACGGTGCTAGCCTCGGACCTGTTTCTTGCCTTTCTCCCTGTCATACTCTTTGTACTAGGATCTTTCCTTCTCCAAGTAATTTATTTACTGTCCTACTATCTGTCCTCGACACTGACCTATTCCTTGACTTTGTCATTATTCTACTCTGAAGCTAGATGATAATTGAAAATTACTGAGAATCTCTATCAACTGTTAGTATTACTTATTTAAGTTTTGTCATGCGTCCTGGACACTAATTCCTGTCCTAATCATTGTCCTCTTTCCTCATTTAGTCTGCATTTTATTCTTGTTCTATTTCCCCTCCTTGTTCTGTCTTAGTCACTGCCCTAGTCCATCTTTTATTCTCTTCCTCTCTTCTCCTTATCCTAGATGCATCTGTATTCCTTGTACTCTCTTTAGGCTTTAGGCTTTAACCTTGTTCCTGCTCGCGTCCTTGTTCCTACCATTATCTCTATCCTCTTATCATTCCTACTCCTTGTTCTAGTTCTGAATCCTTCTCCATAATCTAATCCCAGCCCTATTCCCTAATCTACCTTCTATTATTGTTCCTCTTCTGGTCCCTATCTTACACATTGTTCTAATACCTATTGTTCACCCTAGTCTCCTTGTGTCTAGTGGGTATACTACTCCAGTCCTAATCCTTGTCATGGAGCATTCTACTCCCTATCCTATTCCCAGTCCCATTTCAGTCCTACTTCTTGCCTTACCATTTGTTTTAACCTGGTCCTAATCCCTGGCCTACTTATTGTTCTAGTTTTTGTAGTACTCGTAGTCAATTTTTTTGTCATAGTCTCTGTTCTAATTTTTGCCATACCCCAATCTCTTTGACTTAGTTTTCCGATCACTCTCCGCCTCATAGTCCTACTCCTTATTATAAACCTTGTCCTGCTCTACGTCCTAGTCTTCGTCCTACTCCTGGTTCTTGTCTCTAACCTACTCTCAGCCCTACTCCTTCCAATGGTCCCTGGCCCAGTCCTCACTCTACTCCTGGTTTAGTCCCATCCCACTTCCTCGCCCACACGCTATTCCTGATATGATCGCTTCGCATAAAAACAACAATTTAACAAGATTGACATCAGATACTATTTCTGAAACGTGATTTCTCAGCATTTTAGAGAAAAATAACGTTAATCATGCTTTCACACTTTCATTTCTGTTTTAGGGATATTCCCTATGCTTTTATGGACATTTCCATTTACGACTTAACAATTAGCCAGCTTTTCCTACGCATACTGCTGCATTACAGTGCCGTTCGGCAAATCTACTTTAAATCAAAGTGCACATATATATATATAGTGGCGCCTACACCCTGGCGCTACCACCACGACGTACATTTTCAACACGGCGGCGGCAGCAATGTCAATGGCAAAATTACAAGCTCTAATTAGTTTCGCATTTCGTGCTAATATCGTTTGGCGAATCGAGAAGTGCAGGCGCCGCCACCGCCTTGCAGCCAATAACAATGTTGCAAAATCTGCTCGAAGCGAACTTCGGTGTTATTATTAAACGACTGCATATTACACATAGCATGAAAATGCTATAATAATCTAATTGCTTTCTGATTTCTATATTATTCTAATTAACAACGATTTAATTACTAACTAAGCGAAGTAATTGAAAAGTTATTGAATTGAATAATTTGTTGAAGCTAACATTAAATTTATTACCATTTAATCCTTAAAAAATGCTTTTACCAAGTTTACTTAATCCTCATTAAATATTTTGTAATAATCCAATTTAATTTTCCTTCATAAGTAATTAAGAAATTCAATTAAAATTATCGATTTCTTACATCAGGTATGCAAAGGATAATAATTATGGCTTGGAAAATTTAGTTCACGCTGATACAAAAGCAGGAAAGCAAGAAAATTCGAAAAGTACATGCAAGTGTGGTGTATACGTGCAGTCGAGAATGTTCGCGGCGCACTTAATGAATATTTTAATTAATATTAATTCGTGTAATGGTTGACGAATTTTCCGATTTTCCGCCCGTGGCACTGGCGGCATACAACGGCTAGCAAAATGAAGATGGCCGAATGAAACGAACTGGAGAATTTATTGCAATCGGGAATCTAAGAGGGAGAATAACAACTTTACCGCGTTGGCTAATGGGAAAACTTGGGTGGTTCCCAACCAGGAATAGAGGTTCGCCCTGCATTTCCTTCGCATTCAGCACGAACTTAATGATCGGGAATCAATTCGTGTTGAACTTGAGTTTAATTCAATTGCCAACTTTTGTTTGATTTATTTTTCGGTCGCACACATTTTTGGTGATTAGCACGTTTCGGTTTTATTACACTTTGTGACTTTGTTTGTGTTAATTAGAAATTTGTTTCGTTTTTTGTCGTAGAGTCACGAGTTAATGTCAGCAGCCTTTTTTGAAGCGCGGTGAACTTGGTCCCATAGAGGTATAATTGTGACGGAAGAGAAACTGATATGGCACATTTTTGAGAAGGGGTGAACAGACTTTCTCGTTCGGTCCTTGAACGTCTAGAAATCAAAATTTCACAAGCCTACAACTTGTTGTCTGAGTTGTCACGTGTGAGAAAAAGAAAAGGTGAAACCCATACGGTGTTTGGATAACAACTAGTCTATTCATAATACTTAAACCTCGAAAGCTGTGGTTACCGCCTACATAAAATCCATACTCACGGCATCATGCCATCCTCCTCTACCTACTCCGATAAAAAGAAGGTGTTCCCTCACTTAGAATTGTTCTGTTATGTTAACATACACTTTGCCACAGTGGTCGTCTTCATTCTCAGGGCTAAGCGAATTGGGTAAGCGGAGCAATTACCTCTTCAGCACATGGTGTCCAGTCCTCAGTCTCCAATCCTTAGACCTTAGTTTCTCCCTGATCTCGCACGCTTTCATACATCCTATTCCTAGTGAATCCCTAACCTCAGTCACACCTTATTCCTAGTCACTCCCTGTTTCCAGTCACTTTATGTCTACAGTGAGTTCCTGTGTCCAGAAATCTTTGTCCCCGGTCGGGTCCTGCTCCTCACGTTCTTGCCCTCAGTTACTGATCAAATTCTACTCCCAACCAACTATCTAATAAAAATTACTAGTCTTTAGGATATTAATTTAAATAACCACCACTAGATGGCGCCAGTCTAAAACAAACTTGTACATAAACTCCATAACAGAGTACAGAGTGCTTAAAATCCACAATTCTCGTCCGAATTTCAATGAATTTCTCCTAATAGCAAATTAAATTTCGTTATCACAAAGGAAAAAAAATCTTTAAAACATCAAGAAAAAAATTTTTAAAACGTTCATAATATTTGTCATTCCAAAGTTTATAAGAAAAATGTATAGTTTTGACATAACTAAACGTCCGGTGGAATGCAATGAAAAATTCTTCTTTAAACTTCCCATTCCTCAAGGGTGTCTTTAGCTCTTTAGCCTCGCTTTCGCAAAGCCAAAACCGAAAACCCAAGAAGCTTATCCCACTTGTGCGTCACGGCCGCATCGTACGTCGCACACGAAAAGAACACGACATTTATTTCGTCCATTGCGCTGTCCGCTCGATTCTCCCTCTCACAAAAAGCTCCTTCGAGACGAATACCCGACCTCGAATCGAGCGAGATTTTTAATTTAAACTGCAGACGCAACGGGACAATCATAACACGGCCACGAGCAATTGCTGCCACCCTCAATTGCCCTCTCAAGACATGCTAAAAGCAACCCTCCGAAAAAAAGAGGCCAATCTTAAACGGACGCAAGGCACCCCGAACATTATGCCACGAAATGAAAGAATTACACACAAACCGATGAACCTCTTAGATAAGTACAAGTTAATTACACTTTCTTACGTTTACCATGGGTGGTTGAAGATTGTTTTTTGCATGTTGGCTTGCAGGGACGAGGGCACGATTTTCATCAGCTCGCCAGGAAGGAAGAAAGGTGGGGGAAATATTAATATTCGCGCACGTGGACCACTTACACGTCGGCGGTGTTCGGGAAAGTTTTGAAATATTAAAGCTGGCGCGCCTGCAGGTGGTACCGACAACTTTTCGCCCTTTTTTGGTGGGTGTGCAGTGAGTGGGTGGGTTCGAGGATGGCTATTTGGGGGGTTGGTTTGGGGCCGCTCGTAGTCGACGAGAGTTTGGCTTATGCCAGACAAACGCACGTCGTTCTAATTAACCCTTTTCCGTTCGCCACGCGCCACCAACATTTTAATTTATTCCGCTTTTGTTTGAGTTTATGCATTGCATGTGTAGGGTTGCCAACTGTGAAATTAATTAAAGTTAATTTTCTTTGCGAGGAATTAAACATTAATGTGATTAATGCGATTGTTGTAATAAACTCTGTAGATTTTAAGGGGATTAACGCTGTACCAAAAGTAAGGTTCCTGTACTTTGTACAAATAGAATCCTTGTTTATTATTATTACATTATACATCAATGGAAAGCATTGTTTAAGAGGATAATTATTTTTGCGAAATTGTAGATGGGGAATGTTTGTCACTACTATGGGAAACTTACTTTAGGTACAACCCAGTATGATGGGATGCTCGGTATGGAAACGTATATACGAATGTCGTATCAAAAGTAAGGTTCCCCTATATTTTATATATAGACAACAGTGTATATTGTTATTAGTTTGAAGGTCACTGAAAAGAGATCTCAAGAAGAAACATTCTTGGGAAATGTGGGAACCTTATTTTTGGTTCAACTTCAGAATTCCAGGTTTTATTTTTGATAGGAAAACGTATTCACGAGAGTTGTACCAAAAGTAAGGTTCTTATTACTATTACATACAGAAAGCATTGTATTTCCATTATCACCTTATTCATCGTTGAAAAGAGAACTTGAAGAAGAATGTTTTTGGCAAATATGGAACCTTACTTTTTTTTCTTGTCCTTATTTACTGGTAATTCTGGCCAATCGCCAATGTCGCACTATTCCTTTCTGGGAAGAAACCTAACCTAACCTAACCTTACTTTTGGTACAAACCAAATTTATACGTTTCTCTGCGAAAAAATGCTCCTCGCAGTACAATTTTACGTAATACTTTTCTTCAGCCACATCTGTTGAATTTTATAAATCAAAATTAGATGTTTTTGAGGTATTTTAAGTTTTTTTTTTATAATAGTTAATCCTCTCTTTCTATTCAGAAAGTATAAAAGTTTTTCTTAAATTAATCGCCAAACGCACAATTGTCGATTTTGCCAACTTTACTGATTTTGCCGACTATTCCGATTTTTAAATATAATTGGAAACGAAAATAGGAAATTCAAAATACGAAATAAGAAGAATGCAGAACCCTTCAACAGTAGGTGTGCATTTTAATTGAAATGCGCTCGAATTTTTCGCGCTTTTCGCGTCTTCCTTAAGCGCGCACGGCGTCTGTCTAGTTTATTTTGCTTAGTCGTCCATGGCGTCGGAGGCGGCACTATCTACTCCACTCTCCCGCTACCACCGAGCACAATGTGTCCGCGTACAACTCCAGACAACAAACGCACAATTAGCATTTCGCTCGGTTTGTTTAACTTAAATGGCGTCATTATGGGCGTCCGGAAAACGTCGCGAGCAGAGAAATAAAATAATTAAATTTTTCGCCTTCTTTTCTTTGCATTTCACACGCATCCAACCTGAAGCACTCGTAGTTTACTCGTAATTGATGTATATTATTTTTAAAATATTTCGCAAATTAAAATTTTGATCATTTTCAGCAATTTTACACTATTTACATTAATTTCATGGAATTTAATTACGTTTCCTTGAATTATTACAATTTTTTTAAAAAGTTGAAGGTTGGATTTTTAACATTTTCGTTTGGGTTTTGTGATTGAACTCCTAAACTGGTAGTTTAGGAACGCTTTCGTGAATCAATCAAAAGATGCATACACCTAAGGAGGCGGCACACTCGGCGGCCACTCAAGCAGAATGCTGATAGGATTTCGCCGCCCCCTGCCGCCTCGTTCGCATATCGAGAGTGCACCTCCTCACCTATAATGTTGGCACACACATATTCCCATACACATCTCTTTGTATATGTGTGTGTGTGAATATGTGATTGTATATGTGTATGTAGGTGCTCCACTCTGTTGGGAATATCGGCGTAGTAAATTTATTAAAGGTATCTGCTACCTGAGCATGAATTTATGCTCACTCTCGTAATATCCATATCCATCCGAGTGCTGCGCCCGTCGGCCCATGTCTCGCCGTTCGACCCACCATCGCCGCCACCGATGTGAATAAACCATTCAGATTTATATGCAGTTTTATGGCGCACACCCATGCGTACTGCTCCAATTTATTATTATGCAAGCACGATAAGAAAAAAAAGTTTAACACGTTTTTAGAATAATTTTCTTTGATATAAGATTGTTTTAAGTTTTCAGGAGATATTGATGGTATGAGAGATTGTTTGATAGTAAATCTAATCTTTAATGTAGCAAATGAATAATTATTGAGTGGAGAAATCGAAACTGTGTTTTGAAGTGTTTAAAGTTGTTTCTATGTAATTGTTTCTATAAATTAATACTAATGCAATGAGTAGTCTAGAAAATTAATATTTTGAAAGCTTCAAGAAATTCTAAAGGAATATCAGGATTTTGACCCAATCAAGTATATTCTGCTGTTCTAAAAGGTTTTTGGTGAAGGCGCCGGTATGATTAGAATGAAATAACCATGCCACATAATAACAACATAACAAGTTATGATTAATATTTCCAAAAAGGTATATTTTTTAACAAATGATCATAGATGACGCCAAGAAAGGTATAAAGTCAAATTATTCCTGGGGATGAATTTTAAAATATAAAGCTGGTACTAAGATGGGAATATCTACTGGAAGTCCCCCTCCCCCACGGTTGTTTGAATCAGGAGTAGATCAGGGTAGAGAGATAGGAAGAGGCAAAAGACAGAAGAAACCTAGTGACAATCTTAGGAATCGGTATTGCGGTGCAGTTATCAGCGTGGTTGCAAGTTTACCGACCTTGTCGCGCTGATGACGACGCCACGATACCAATATGGTCAATGTTGTTGTTAAGGCAATATATATCAAACTTGGTTTTGGGGTCAAACAGCTTGAAACGGCGAAAAGTCGCGTTAACACAAATTATTTCTAGATATGGCTTGCACGTACAAATTTTTCATTCAATTCCAATATGGACAAATTGAGGCACTCCCCTTGTAAGTCGTCTCGACGCACAATGACCAATTTCGTAAAAAACGAGATTCTGTATTCTATCTATTGAAAATATATTTTTGGAATACATTTTATTTAATTTTGTGGGTTTCGCTTATTTTTCGTTGGGGATGACCCATTTATTTGTTGAAAACATATCCTATTTCATAAATTTTCTCGACG
>WSZQ02004229.1:0-10319 GCA_019419845.2 Weissflogia rhopalogaster | reverse complement strand
TTGCGTGTGCGAGCACGCCCATTGTATCTATCGCTTAGCCCTGGAAAGGCAACTGTGCGGCGTTATTATTTTAGCAGCTTGCAATGCAGATATAGATGTAGATGCCCAAGCCACCACAGAGCCATGTAGTTTTCGGTTTTGGTTTTATGCGGTTCGCTATACTCGGCAAACATGCTCAATTACAAAACATTTACGTCGACGCAAACCGAGCGAAATCAAGCGATACCATATCAAATACGCCTAACAGGGTTATCGAATAGTTCTGATAGGGGTCGGAATATTCATTGGTATATGGTGTTGCTCCGGAAATGGATCAATTTATGCTTGACCGGAGTAAGTTGTGATTTATCTGTGGAATTAGAAATTGACAGGACGAATGTATATATACCTAAAATTGGTGTTTTAAAAATAAACATGTTTTAGTTGATATTCATTGCTTATTAGATATTCATTGAATTGGGTTCATAGATATCCTGTCACAGTCGCCAAATGGCATAAACTTTCATGGAAATTATGAATATTTTAATGTTACGACAGTTCTGAATGAATATTAGTCATCTTGGATTCTTGAGTGACCCATTTACTAATGCCTTTCAAGCTTTCACCAAATATCTGTGATGCACATTTCGCCACTCGCAAGCCCAGCATACCGGATCAGGGGAGGTTATTGACGATAAGATGGTACCACCGTACGTGCCTAAACAATACACCATCGGATCGGCTCCACTTTCCAAAACTCTTTCATCAATTTCTTGTGGTCGGAAGTTCTAGGGAGTTTGTAAATGTTTAGTGTTAGGATTTTTGAAAATAAAAAATCAGATAATACCCAAACTTTGCTGCGTTAACAACTTCTCCATCGATTTACACCTTGGACGGATAGTTCAGACTTGCATTTGTCTTTTTTCCGTGTCTCCCAGTGTGGAACTTGATGGCGACCGTGGTCTTTTGAGTACGTCTATCTTCTGTTCTAAACCTATCTTGGTCGAGCGTAGCCTTCGTACTTGCGCGGTTCTGAACAACATGTCTACTTATGATTTTTCTTAGATCATTTCCTTTTATCTTTATAAGTGTCTTTCATTGACCTATCTTACCGATATAATATTTCTTCGTACATGAACAAAACTATCGAAGCAATACCACGTATTATTTCCAAACCGAATCTTGCATACCACAAAACGCGGCTATCCTTTATCAGTTATTGCATTGCACGATAACAAGTTGTAGTAACGACCAACAAACTCGCCGCTATTTACTCTTATTTTATATTGTTTGCCATAGCACCACGGGTGCATGTTGTTCGTGTAAAATTGAAAACTGTCGTAAGGCGCATGTTTATGAACTATTCCAACACCATCGCCGCCGCACCGCCTCCACTACCACCGGCTGCCTTCGGGCAGCTAGCATTAATTTTAAAGCTGTTTTTAATTCAGTTTCCAACTCGCACAATTCATAAACAAAACGCGTTCAACCCAAACAATATCTTGACTGCACAACGAAAAACGTACAAAAAGCATACATATTTCCCGTTTTCCCGCTCCACCAAACGATTTATTCTTGTCCAACTTGTTGGCTTATTGTATTAATATATGCACAATTTCGATTGCAATTGCAATTTCAACTCTTTGCCCACAAATTTCATTTCGAAGCGAATGCAAATTATTTTAAATGCGCTTACGATTTGCATATGTGTTGCAACAATCCAATCCGGATCGATTCGCAATGATTGCGAAACGCCTGTAAGCCGAAACGAAGCGATTTATTCCGGTTTGCATATCCCGGAAATAATTATCGCTACGGTGTAATTATGAATTTAATAATTACGCTGCAATAAACAATTTTGCAGCTGTGAGCACAAAATGTCCACAGTGTGGCAAATTGTTTAATATCGCTGAATTCATACTATCGAATTTTTAATTGCGTTTAATTTTAATCGTATTATATATTATTGTAACATATGTTGCGGTTCATATTTATCAGCGATTTAGGCTTTAGAGCCATTCTATGTTATTGATTTTAATAATAATAATAATAATAATATCACATATTTTAACGTCTATCGACCTCTGTGGGTCTTTCCGACTTGATATGTTCTATTTTTTGGTTGTTGTTAGTTATTATTTTGTTTACAATTTATATATGTAAGTATTTATACTATTTTTGTTGACGTGTTGTTGTTTAATGTAGTGTGTGATGTGTTTAAACAAACTTTGAGGCACAAATGATCACTATGTTCTCTGATGTATTATCGATACTTTCTCAAATATCAGAAATGGCTTGCTATTGTCAAAAGTCTTAAAGTTACAAACCTGCCGGTGTGTTTAAATACATTTTTCAAAGATTATAAATCGTTTGAGTAAATTTAATCGCGTGTTTGCTTAAAATTTAGCGAAATCTGTTAAAACTTTCAGTAATTTTATTTTAACGTTCGTACAGTTTAATATCCCTGACCACCGATGTGTTTAAACACACTTTGAGGCGATATTATTTCGTTTGACCCCACTTGAATACATTTGTCTATTATATTTTACTGAAATTTTCCATAAATTGATCGATATTTTTTGAACCGTTATAATTACCGATATCCCGATGTGTTTAAACTCACTTTGTTGCGAAACTAAGTAATTTGAGCTTATTTGAACACTTTTGCCTCTTATATTTTATTAAAATTTTCCCAACTTTTCAGAATTTTCTTCCTAACTTCCAATCCCATAAACGATGGATTTAAAACAATTTTTGATAAAAATATGTCGCATAAACACACATAAACATATTTAATAAACCAAGTCATGAAAGTTCTCTTGACTATGTATTTTTTGTTTAAATTTTAAAATAGTCTGAAAAATGTTAAATTTAATTCAAGACCTGATCAATACCAGATTCTAGACAAGTGAAAATATTTGTATAACAAGTTGCCTACCTAATAACATGAAAACCGGTCCCATTAATGAAAATTACGGCCGCATTTCCCGAAAAATTTTCATGTAGACTTTTAAAATTGTAATTAAAATGGAACAATATATCCCCCTTCACTTTCCAAACAATTTAACATAACTCAACTAACTAAATGAATGCTAGCAATGAATCGTACTCTTCTCACAATATGATTTACCGGGAAAATTATAACATTATCTCATTTCAAAGCTAGATAAATTCCATCCAAACCCTGAATATTTAGGTGTTAGCTAGTATACGCTACACTATATAAATTTAGTGGCGGCATCTGTAGTGCGGGGGCACCAAACCCCGTGGCACTCATTGTCCCTAAGCCCAGATAATGTCAGCACTTTGAGTGACGCATGTAACACACAGCCGCGCGTATCGAAATTAAATCAACTGTTTTGATATTAATTGGATTGGTGCTCATTGTCTGTAATCGGATTTACGTATTTGCCGCATTGTTTCGCGCGTAACAGTCGTCACGATCCGTCCTCCTAGTGCCCGTCGGGCACCAACCACACAGCAGCACCGCCCTATTAGTTATTTGCAATTGATCGTCCAATTTGACGCGACGCGTTCATATCCCTAATTGAATTTCGAAATCAGTTTCAACTCGTTCATGTCCGAAAAAAGCGAGCGAATCCTATGAATATTCAATTGAAATATTTTAGTAGTAGTTGCAATAATTATTAATCGATTTGTAATTAATATGGATGTAATTACTATGAAATTTCTTTTACAATTCATGAATATTGTCAATTTGAAGAAGTAATTTGAGATTAGAATGCTTAATTTTAGTGGAAAATATTTTTTGCGAATTGTTAAAGTTGATTTTTAAGGAAATTGGGGTAAGTGCATTAATTGTAATCTTCCAGGGATCTAAGCAGAATTTTTGAGTTTTACAAACGTGAATCGAACTAGTAAAATCTTAGCTTAATATATAATTTTCTATAATTGTAATATTACGTTTATTCTAGATGTTATTTTAGCTTAAAAATTTGTTTATCGGAAATTTTGTTTATTCTATATGACCCTAAAATATTTATACAAATTTCATAAAATTATTTGATAGGAGCGTATTTTCGCTACTTTTAAACAAATTTAGTTTAAATATTTCTTTTTATTTATGATTGCCACGGATATTTATCAAACTCAACTAGTAGATTTGGATTTTATTTATTGATGAATTTCACAGTATGATGCTTAATTTTAGTGGATAATATCTTTCCCAATCGCTAAAGTTGTTTTTTAAAGGAAATTGGGGCAAGCGCATTAATTGCAATTTACCAGAGAAATAAGCGAAATTTTTGAGTTCTACAAATGGTATCTGAACAAGTAATATCTTAGCTTTACATATAATTCTCCAAAATTGTAATACATTATTTATTATACAAGTTATTTAAGTAAATATCATTTATCGAAAGTAGTGGTTTACATTTTATGTCTAAAATTCTTTTAAATTCGGTTCCCATTCACTAGTTTAACATAACTTTTCCTCTTAATAAAAATTTTAACGACTGTATTTTGTTAGTCGTTG
Source organism: Weissflogia rhopalogaster (assembly GCA_019419845.2). Lineage (NCBI taxonomy): Eukaryota > Metazoa > Arthropoda > Insecta > Coleoptera > Staphylinidae > Weissflogia > Weissflogia rhopalogaster. The sequence goes on along the minus strand of WSZQ02004229.1, from coordinate 5,845 downwards.
ATTCACCACGCCATTTATTGGGCAATTTCGCAAATTTCAATGAATATGCACAATACTCGTATCCCAGCATCTACGATCTACGCTAGTTGCTTTACCTAACGTTATGAAAATGATAGAGGTTATGAGGTCGTATAAACCAGCGCAGGATTAGATATTGCACTAGTTGGGTTTTCATGGCAGCCATTCGAAGGCATAATTGATGAAACTGGGACTGTAATTCCTGGTCCCATTGTGGACGCGCGGAAACAATGGCTCTTCAACACGCGGCGAAACTTTCGTCGTTCGGGCGTAGTGTATGTGTGTGTATGCTTAGTTCTTAGCGGAAGTTCACCTTAAGTAATGGCCACATTCGGCGCTGCACCTTTGGGTTTTGGTGGAGGCGCCGGGTGCTACTGCTGCTGCAGCCGCTGCGCACATTGCGATAGTCGGCGGTTGGTGATTGTTGCCGATTCGACTCGGTTTTGTGTTATTGTACTCGCAGAGTACCACCGAGTGGATTTAAAATTCCAGACTTTTACAGATTCAGACTCGCTTTAATTTTACTCAGAGGATAGTATTTTAGTAGTTACGTTGGTCGAATGTTGGTTTAAGAAAATATGTTTACTTATTTTTTTAAAAAAGCTTTCAATTTACTATTTTTGTTATTATAAATTTATTGAGACAGGTTGAGGTAAAATAAGCAAAACTTAAGAAAAATCTTATTGCTACTTTCTTCGGAAGCCTTCTTCAAAATTAACAGGAATATAAATATTTCCTTCCTAAATTAACAACATTCATGAAATACATAACATTTACAAATTAAATAAAACACTTTTAAGCCGATCGTAAAAATCATCAGATGATTAAATACCTATTTATCGCCAAACACAAATATCGTAAATTTTTACGATCATAATATCCATAAACTACGACTATAATAACAACATTTCACGACGAAGTTGCATCGAGGGTGGTGTGGTGCTGGTGTGGGGGTGGGGGACAGATTTACATATTCCTTTCCCATTCCCATTCTCATTAACAACCGATCATAAACCATTTCACTTTTAGTACGTTAACGAATTTATTACTTGAAACGTATATGATACTAGAAGGGGGGTTATTTTGATGGAGATAAATCTGAACATTATTAAAAATGATTAAAGCCATCAAGGAATTTAATCCCAAAAGGCGTCCAGATGATGAAAGAGTAAACGCGTAGGCGTACAATTGCGCATGGAGCCGCAATAACCGCGATTTATTAAAAATTTTCAGAGGCCGAGGCGGTGGCGGTGGGTGTAAATTTTTATTTTATACGGCAATATTGCGTGGTTGGAAACGAAATTCGTCGGCTGAAGAGAGGCTGGGGATGGTTAGTGGTAACTGAGGAAGCTGGGGAGTTTGGGGAGGTTGAAAAAAAAATACCTACGTGAGAGAAAGTGGGTAATAATCACACTCAGGGTTCTTTTCGGCTCTATTTCGGCGATGCTTCTTCCCGGGAAACGATTTCAATTTTGGCGTCTTTTTTGCCGCCGCACATAGTGGTTTTGGCACGTGGCACGATTTGTGATTCACTCATCTTGAGTTCTTTTGAGGAAATTTAGACTTTTCTGGGTGTTTTAAGATTTGCTTAGAATTTTAGGAATTTTCGAAAATAAAATGAAATAATGTATAAATGATTAACATTCATTTTATTTTTGGAAATATGTAAAGAAAAGAAACAAAATTGTCGTTAGGATAATTTTTTCTCGTTGAATGAAGCTAAAAACTTGCTTAAAATATGAAAAAATAATTTGAAGTTAGAGCATAAGAAGTTGCCTATCATAAGTGGTTAAAGGTATATGTTACCCAGAAAGGAGAGGGAGATATTTTAAAATTCCGTATTTTTCCTATAGATTAGGTTAGTTAGGTTAAGAAGTTGCCTATCATAAGTAGTTAAAGTTCTAACGGCGTTTTTTAAACATGTTTTAAAAGTTTTATGCGGTAATCTCTTCGTAGCTAGTTGAAATTGATGCTGTTAAGAACTGTCTTCAATCATACTATAAATAGAGACTCATCTAGCATGACACGTCATAATCTCGTTTGTAGCCTATATCCTAGAGGTCCTTTCAATAATGTAACTTTGGTTGCCTACCATCAGTTCCAGTTTATGCAAATTGGTTTACTACTAATAAGAAACCTGCCTAAAAATGAAAAAAATTGCATTCTCTAAATACAAGAAAAATAGATGAAATCTGTCTATCTACTAAAATCTGTCTTCATACTAAATTAAGAAAAGAGCAAGGTATATATTTTATAAATTCCCATTTTTCCTATCGAAACAAACTACACATAGTTTGTATCAGGATAAAATACTCGTAATCCGAATGATCGCACGACATCATCGCGTGCGAAAAAAAATGTAAATTCGCTTCCTTCCCGTAGATGAAGTGCGTCGATCGAGCGGAAAAATGGATGAGCTGTATGCGCGCACACTTCCGCTGTTATCTTGTTTGTGAGGCAATTTCTTACGAGAATGGGAAATGTTATCAATTCATACACGAATTTATTATGTCACCGACAAGATTATCGTGACGGAAAGAAGTTCCAAAAGTAAATTCGTTCATACCTAAATTTCCTATCATTTTTTTTATATCGTATCCATTAAATCAATTCAAGTTTTTTATAGAGATTCAATTTAAAGACTAATTAATTTTATAGAATATTGCTGGAAATTTACAACTATACGTAAAATAAACCGTTGCCAAAAGTATGGAATAAATCACTTTTAATACCCAATAACTTACGTCTGCGAATATCTATTTCAAGTCTTCGCCAAACGAATATCTTTCTCGACGCGTGAAATATCGGCCATAAATTCAGCACTTTCTTTTTGGGTAGAATTCTAGAGTTTTGTTGTTGTTAAAATGCCGGCTTTGTTATCCGTCGATTTGTCGTGTTTCTCCTCTTGAAATACACTCGAAACTGAGCCGTAAACCGAGAGATAGTTTAAGTGCAATTCGATGAAATTCGTGGAAATATCAAAGCTTTTACAACGTCCTGAAATTTCTATCAAGCAGAAGCATTGTGAATAGTTGTATCTGTTTTATATTTCTACCAGATATATTTTAGGTTTGCTCAGTTGTCGTGTTTTGTCTAAGGAAATATAGAAATATATTGGGTGATGTATAATATTGTTAGAGAATTATCTGTCAATTTTGGACGAACTAAACTTTTGGTGCGATGTAATTGTGGGTATGTTTTCGTGAGTTACGGGTATTGAACATTTTTTCTTGGAATTTCTTTCGAATTAGAAACTTCTTAAAATAGTTTGTTGGTCGGCAAGCTGGGGGTTTAAATTAAAAGGATTCTTAGGAATGACTATGAATAGTTTAATAGTATTGACGTTACACAGTTTTTTTTTACAAGTTTTGAGACCAGTTCTAGATAGTGTCCTAAAGTTAGTCTTAAACCTGTGGCGGTTCATTAATAACAGGACAGAGAAGAATAAACATCAACATCCGCGTCAATAAACCTTGATCAGCATCTTAATCGATCCGAGGCAAAACATAATCGGTACTGGGTCGTTTCTCCTCAATTCAAAATATTTTAAAGACATAAATTGCAATCATTTGTTTAAAGAAATACCAACTCTTCCACTTTTCTTAAAGAAAAGATGAAGATCTCTATAAAATTATGACAGAAACAGCAGAATATTGACATTTTTATATTCTTCTACCTCTGTTTCTTTCCAGACTTGTACAAATTGAACAAATGAACGTCATCCTCTCCTCAAACGCAATGAAATCACATCGACGGAAACAGTGAGCAGTATGAAAGTAAGTAGATTTCCGCTCTCATTCAATCAGAAACATTTTTTCTCGCCGCGCTGCCACATATATATCTTGTAACAGCAACCAACGCAACGCCGACAACCATCCATCATTGCCCCGGTTTGCATTAAGCACAATCGCGACAGCGAATCCAATTTCGTAGCAAAAGTTCCGCGCCTTTTGCCAATGCAAGTGCACAAACGCGCCATTAATCATAGTCATCTTAACATTTATTAGCACAGTGATAATACGCCGGGCGAATAGTAAAAACCGTTCCACGATGTCATGAGTAGGGAATGAGAAAGGAGTCGTAGGAGGAGGAGGAGGAGGAGAAAGAGAGGGTGGGCATAATTAAGTGCTTCAGAGTCTTGAGAGAACTATTACGGACTAATTGTTCGTCTAGCTGCCGTCCCCGCAGGGGCACTGCTCCTGCTGTTACTGCGTCGCGGTTGTATCCTCGAGCATCGTCGGGACACATTCCAGCATCTCTTCCTGGCGCTCATCATGACAATAATTAGCGCTGCAATCACCGGACGCAGCAGCGTATTCCCCTTATGCCGCTTTTCCGATCCGCTCGTTCACTACTAGTTTAAACGTAATTCGAAATTGCGGCACGTAGAGGAGTCTGAAGATGTGATTATGTATAATTAATCTTGGGAATCACATGAATTCATTCCTGAAATGACCAATTTCTTTTCATACTTCTAGTAGTCAAAGTATTGGCCCCAATTCTTGTCCTTGTCTCAGTTACCAGGTTTTAGTCCTACGCCTAGTCCTGATTTTAGTTCTAGTCTCAGAAATAGTTTTAGCCTCTATCCTGTTTCCGGTTATATTAAATAAAAGAGCAACTGACACACTGTTGAGTTGGTTGCCTAGGGTGTATGGTGCTTGTAGCTATCGTTAACTTAAGTTTGTTTACACTGTTGCGTGATGACTTTAGGGGTGCCCTAAGTAGGATTGGCAGGGCGGGGATACATCACTATAAAAACGTGGCACGCACAATACTACGGCTACTTCTCCTCTGCTGAGTTTGTTAAGTGTTTGTTAAGTTTCCTGTTCTTGTCATTTTGTTTTAATAAAGACGTTAAGTGTTAGCTTGAGTGCATTGTAGAAGATCTTCATAAAGAATTTTCTGGTTATTGAAATCGTCTTCCAGCTTTTTAGTGCATTTGGCTTCCTTTCCCACGTCTTTTTTGCGGCGGCCACGTTTTTTTGTTTCTTGTTCTTGACATTGGTTTGTACTGTTTATGTTTCAATCACTCTAGAATAAACGTGCGTTCGCTACGAGAGCTGGTTCGAGGGTTTGTCGTTGATTTGCGGATTACTTTGATGAGGAGATGGGGTTCACTCGCCTGGCTTAAGCTACCGTGACTGACCGAGATAATAGAAAAGTGTACTTATCAAATGATGGTCGACATGACGCTAGCGATCGAGGACGTTTGCCTGTCGGGGATGGGCTGCTGCTCGAGTACGGTGGCTGGTCGTCTGCTGATTGGTTCTGGCTGACCACTGCTGGACTGCTGGCTGCTGGTCTGTTAGACTGTTGGTCTGCTGGACTGCTGGCTGCTGGACTGCTTGGGCTGCTACCCGACACTCACAACTTCAGAGATACAATGGTTCATGTTTCACAGGTCGATTTATTTGGTAACGGCGTTTACACTTTGGGTGTCGCGTACAGTGTGCCCTCGGAGAGAGTGTCTTAGCACTCCCCGGGTTCAATCTTATATACTACGAGTTCCTCCCCTGGAGCTTGGGAGTGTACGGGCGTTTTCCCGGTACGAGGTTACTGAGTAAGATTCACGTACGCACGCTATGCGTTGGCCTCTGCGGCTTCGAAGTTATTCATCGTGTTGGGTGGCTTACATGATATCGTCCCACCACCTTGAAAATGTTTACTCAGCCCTGGTCGCCCCCTAGAAGGTTAGCGTGAGTGTTTTCCTACGTGCTTTCTCACATTTTGACGCATCCTGTGGTGGTCTTACGAATCCGTTCTTATAAATCTAGATTAATGACTTGACATGTATAAGCTTTTTAGAAAAGTATTCCAAATTTGTATT
>WSZQ02004008.1:11651-35033 GCA_019419845.2 Weissflogia rhopalogaster | reverse complement strand
GTGGTAAGCTTATAAAATCCCGTTGAAATTGTTTATAAAACAATGCTGCATTCAGGCAAACTAGTCAACATTTTGCAAATCGAGATTTTGCATATGTTCACTATTTTTCATTTCAAATATATTTTAGGAGGAATGCACATCTAGCAGAAAAAAAATTAAATAATTTTGTGCATTTTTAAGAGAAGCAATTTCGGGAATCGGATCTTTTGCAAAGTTTGTTTTTATAAAGAAAAAATATTAATAATTGACGTGGTAAAATCGTTTCTTTAAGGTTTTCTTTCTCGTTAGAGCCCTTGGGACTACGTTACCTCAGAATATCCACGTTGTAGGAGGCGTAGCGATTGTTTTCTTCGAGCCTCGTGCTGCTTTCTGGGCTTTTCTTTCCTTAGTCCAGGGTGTAACGCGCTTTATGCTTTCTTAATTCAGTCTACTGTCCCGCAGCTTCTCCCCAACCACGTCCGTTCCTTGATGTCTTGTTGGATAATTCTCAATTCTTGCACGTCTTTTTCTGTCTTTCATCCAGTTGTTTTGTGCCTTTTTTCCCTTGTGGTCGCTCCAGACGCGTCCTCGTTACGTGTGCCTAAAAGGATATCCTTCTTTCCTAATGGCATCGGCCAACTTTTCTCCTTGTGTCTACACTCCTTGATCGGTCTAAAAATTCTGAATATTTTCCTTTCTTGTAAGTTGTGTTTTTCGCGAAGTGTTTTCTTATTAATATCCATGCATTCGGCAGCATACATTGATTCAGGTCGGATGACAATTTTATAGTACATACGTTTTGTAAATATATTATTTGTTTCATTTAGATGATTTCGTATTTTTTCGACTCTTTTAGCTGTTATTATAGATAATTTCGCAAGTTTTCAGTGAGCATTTTGAGTCTGAGCTCAAAATGAAATATATGCTCGTTCAGGTGATATCGCACTAAATTGTTTGAGAGGCATTTATGTGACGACGTTATCCATGCAGTTTATATGTTCACCTGTCATATTCTGGTCATTTTTTTTATCATTCTCATTTAAGTCTCATTACTCACTAAAATATGCTCTTTCAGAACATACTGCACACTTATTTGTTTATTGGGCAAATCAGTTTATAAAACCTTATATTTAAATTATCCATAAAGTCCCACCCCCTTAAACAATTAAGTGTAAGGTATCATCTAAAAGAGCATATTTATTTAACAAAAAAAAAAACAATGACAAAGAGTAGATAATTATGAATACAATTATTTTTATTTTAGAACAAATAATATGTTGGTTTCCTATATAACATCGTTTAAAAACGTGTTGGGGTAATGATGAATAGAGATTAGTGTTTATGTCCAAGAGATCTAGACCTCAGTTAAAATTAGTTACTCAAGGGCAACTACGCTATTTTCTTGTGTAAGTCCTTTCATTACTCAGGTACTCTCTAACGCGCGTAAAATAATTTTCAGCTACTTCCTGTTCCTTTCTATTGATGTCCCTAAGCTGATCGTGTTCTTGGTCAATTCTTCTTTTCTCCTCAATTTCGGTAATCCTTTCTTGCACTGAAATAAATCGCTCCGAAATTTCGCTTTTTTGGAATAAAATATTGTCCAATTCTTTTTGTGCAGATTCCACGAAAGCTAATCCTGAGTCCAGATCATGGGAGGTGGAGGCGATGTCTTTGAGTTTGAAGATCTCTCGTTCGGTGGTTATTAACTCTCGTGTTAGTTTCTAAGAATATGTGATATTTGAGTTAAACTTTAGTTGTACAATAAATATTTTACCTGAGTTTCTGCCCTGTTCTTTGTATCTTCATACTTTAACCTGGCGATCTTATACTGAAGGGCGTGATCTTCCGCTTGGAGTTTATGAGTGTTTGATTTGAAGTCAGCATCTAATTTTTGATATTTGGCAAGTTTCTGCTTCAATTTCTCGTTGTGTTTTTTGAGATTACCGACGTCCATTGTGAGAAATTTTTAAATTTCCATTGAAAGTTGTTTATAAACAATTATGGTTACTGAGATCTGTAATAGACTTAGTAATTGAAACCTCATCTAGTGAGCGCTAGATGCTGCTTTTACCCATTTGTGATATATATTTATATATTTAAATAAACAATCTGTATATTTTACTTAAAACATTTCTTGCTTTATAAGTATATATCCTCTCTATATATTCTAATAACAATTAATTAAAGTATTGATAATTTAAATTAATGTCTAATTTTAATGTTTAGGTCATAGATGGCACTATATGCACTTCAAAAAACATTTCATGGCCTTTGAAGTAAGATAACCTCATTCAATTTCGAGAAAATAACGACACAAATTTTCAGATAATAAATTCATTCTAATTAGAAATTCTCACTACCAAATTAATGTGGATAACGGGCATAATTATAAAATATAATAGTTTATAAAAAGAAATCATAGATGGCGCTGTATGTATGGTTTGTAACCATTCTACGAAAGGGACGCCGATACGGCGCAGAAGCAAGGCGCGCGCGAACCACTTTGAAGCCGCTTGTGTTGTGTGTACGCTGTGCGTGCGTAGGGCATTTATTATTCAGCTGTTTGCAGAGCGCCATTACTGGCGTTGAGTGCGTCGAACAAGATAAATTCGCAAGGTTTTCCTGTGTGGCGAAACTGCGTGCCGAGTGGTTGGTGGTGCGGTCGCGACGACTTCCAGAACACCCCCGGCTTTCACTCCCAACACTGCTCCTACAAGGTTAGTATACAAATACGCGTTGTAATTACGCGCACCGGCGATCCACCGCGTCGGTTGCCCGCGCCGAGAGAATATCGATAAAAACATGCGTGCTAGAGGGCGAGTCGTGCGAGTGTGCATTCGACCTTTTTATCATTCGTCGCGTGCGCGATTCGTTTATTATATTGCAACGCCTCCAATGATATATGGCGAGGTGGTTCATCGATGCCGACTATCCGTCGTCGACGCTTTCCATAGTTCAACAGCAAACAACGCGTTTCGTTGTTCGCTGATACAACCGCGCTGATAAGAGAGTTGGAATTTACAGTTGGCCTTGCTTTGAAATGAGCAGAGAGAATTAGTTCGGTTGTTTAACGACCGCTTTGTTAATAAATACGTATCGAATTTATCTATAACTATACATTTTATACGTTTAGAATGCGTTTAAGAATACTTCAAAAATATGAAGTTATGCAACCTATTCTGCAATTTCGGGTATAGATTTTTCTAATATTATTCTGTCGGTTGCATATCTGAAATCTTTTATTTGAAATTTTCAATAAGCAATAAATAATTGAAAATTTGTAGTTAGGCAAACAAGTCAACACTTCCTGCATCAAGATTTCACAAATATTGCGTTGTTGGTTGCCTATTTTAATATTGCTTTTATAATAATATTTTTCTACTCCAGTTTAATGTACACATTTCAGTATGGTTTTTCATTAACAAGGAGCGTGTCTCAATTGCCCGATACGGACTTGAATTTGAATTATTGTACATGTACATATATAGAACTAATTTGTTAACGGGATTTTTCTCCGTTTTGAGAATGAGAAAGTTGTAACCTCTATTCGATCATTTCTTCATTTAAAGAAGTTTCATTTTCGTATTGAATAATAACATACAGGAATTTGTTGCGAAGAAGTTTTATCCAGAAATTTAAGAATTAGAAATTTAAGGCGATCAAGTTTGGGACGTGAATTATTGCACTTTTCGGGCAAAGGAGAAGGTTGGAAGGATTATGAAGCGGATTGCCTATAACTATAGTTTTGTATGTGTTATAAGAATACTTGAAAATGTGTAATTGTTCAACTTATTTAGCATTTTTCAAATATATATTTATCTAGTATTATTAGGTTGGTAGCGTAACCGAAATCTTAATTTTGGGAATTTTTAAAAGACATTAGTAGAAAACGCTGCAATCCGGCAACCAACACAACATTTTGCAAATCGAAATTTTATAAATATTGTTTTATCAATTTTTTAGATTTTATAGATATTGTTGTATCAATATGAATTTTATTTAATATTGATAATTTTAAAAATGTTTTAGAAGGAGAATACACCGGAAAATAAATTGATAATTATTTTATTAAGAGAAACTATTTTGGATATCAGATAGTGTATTTTTGCAAAAAGTATGTTTTTATAAAAAAAATTACAGGATGCTGGAGCAAAGTCACTAATTTCGGATCTTAACCGCTTCTTTAAGTTGTCTCTATATTTTTCTTTCATTTTGGTGATTTTTTATTCGCCGTTTTGAAGATAATATTCAGTGAGTTCAATTTTGAGTTTGGGTTCAAAAATTAAAAATTAATTAATTGTTTGTTTCGGGAATATTTATGTTATCATTATCCATGCGGTTTATATGTTCACCTGACATATTCTAGCCATGGATAATTATAAATTCAGTAACTTTTAGTTTTCAACTAATGTCACGTTGGTTGCCTATATTATCGTTTAATTTAGAACATTTTAAAGTTAGTTCATTCGATTGTAAATAGAGTTGGTTAAATGTTTGCTATGAGATTGCAAAAAATCAACATATCCATTTGTAGTATCACATGTCTGAAACGTGAACACGAAAATACGAGCGAGTTTTAATTAAAAACGCATAAATATCCACGGAAAACCAATAACCCAACGAACCCCGTCAAAAATAATTGAATAACGCGTAAATCATCCGTCGTGAAATCGCGCTCATATTCACGAATTGTCGGTGATGATGACGATGATCCACTGATTTGCTGATATACGGTGCATATTTGTAATTAGAATATTCATTATAATGTGAAGTTTAGTTAGGAAATTAATATCTACATGCTGGTGAAATGGGGCGCTGTGTTGGGAAATATCGATGTAATGCTCAAACAAGCGACGAGCAAACACACTGCTCGAAATTTCCACTTGCAGTCCGCCGCGTTTCCCAGCTTTCTGGTGACGTTGACCGATATTGTCAAATGTCAAAACAGCGCCAAATTACTGAATAAATAATACGGCTAGTGTTTATTTTTAGGGTTAGTGTGTACACACCAATCATACTTGAAGATGTATTACGCATTTCTAGAGGGCTTCCTTTTATTTTTAACCTATTTTCCTCGATTGAATTCGAAATCTAAAACGTCGTTTTCTTATATCAAGAATTATGCCTCTATAGCACGTGGACATTGTTGTGTTGGCTTGAGACTTCAGTAAAAATTTGTTACAAGAGGGGAGGACCCCGTATGTACCAAAACAGCGACATTCAAGCACAAAATCGTTCTATGCCAAATAAAGAAAAATCAAAAACCCGAACAAAAATCCCATTATAAAAACTAGATAATTATGTATAGTCTTCGAGATATTTTGGTTACCGATTTGAAAAACACAAATTTGAAATTTTTATTTGAAATCGTACGGAATCAATTCAATAAATTATTTTGTTTAGTTTTACAACGAGCATATCTTAGTTGTCCGACACGGAATTGAATGAAACATTTTGTACGTGTAGTACATATATAGAGATTATTTGCGTTAACGGGATTTTTCGCTGTTTGCAAAAAAAATCAAAGTTTGGTCACAAATTAAACATGGTACATGTTGCTTTAACCGCAAGCATTATTGTATCGGTTTGGTGGCGTAGTCGTCAGCGTACTTACCTCTTGACGCAAGGATAGCGGGTTTAAATTTTGCCTGCGAACTTTTTTGCAGATATGTTAAAAAAGTATGTTCATATAAAAATGTCGCTTTTATAAAATGTCAGATAACTTTTTGAGAAAAATCAAAAATTGATCCTTTCGCTAGGTTGATTATGCCTCCTTAATCCAATAATTCGCCAATTATATCAGACAAAAGCCACGTCTTGATATAAATATCGCATTTACTGAATAATTGATGCCCAATTTAATCAAATGTAGTGCATTAGCAACGGCCGCATCTTAATAATGCATGCGCATATCGCCGCCGTAATCATACACCGACGGAGATAATTATCTAATAGTGCATTCTGGCTATCGTGGGTTATTTATTCGGCGTGCCTATAATTAGCACCGCTTTGCGAAAGTCGCGCGCGCGAGCGACTGCGGTTTGCTTAGCGAGTCTCTTTTTTACTCCTCTTTGTGGTCGCAAAGCGAAAGGGTAGTGTGTGTCCTGTGCTCTCCCGTGTACGTGGCCCGTCGATTGTGTATCGATTTTTATTTGCCCATCGCCGTTTGTTTGTAGCGTGGTTGGTGGCTGCCGGTTGGCTGGTAAAATGTGTCAACATTTGTACAATTTTCCAGCGTTGTTAACTCTTACACTATTATGCCTTCTGGGCGCACTCGCTGATTGTAATTATTTTAATTTGGTGCGCCGTATTAAGCAATTGGGTTCAATTAGTGTTTAACGGCTGGTATATCCGCTTCACATAGTTGTTTTTGTATTGTGTGCGTTTTTAGATTATAGTGTCTGAGAAAACAATTTCAAGGAAGTTTGGAAAAGTTGTAAGGGTAGTAAAAGTCTCAAGTGGTGTCAAAATAGTATGATTAAAATAAGTAATTAATTTTAATTTTGTAGTTTTAGTTTTGTAGTACTATTCTACTAACATTTAAAATGTTCAGTATTTACAATTTGTTGCTTTTGATAATGATATTATCAGAGGGTTGATTGGATTTTCTATTGTGTAGTAATGTTGTTTGTATATAATAGATATTTGTCAACAACTTATTCTTCAATTTAAAAAATATTATACACTATTAAACACATAACAGTGTACTCGAGGGGCGCCGAATTGGCGCTTAGCTATGGTGCAGCGGGCCGCGATTAGATGTCACAGCACTGACGTAGTGTCTCGAGTGCAAAGTGTCAAGGTACTAAGCAGAGTCCAATAAAAAGGACAAACAATTTAAGTATTCGCCGCTAGATGAACAATTATAAGAATAGCAACAATCTAAAAATAATGCATTTATTGTTTGTTTAATTATAGAAAAATAATGAAAAGTATTAAAACACTGTGTAATACAGGTTTTCGGAGACATTTTAGAGACATTAGAGAGATTGAAAATAGCTTGCGTTAAAAATATATTTTGGTGCCCGAAACTTGGTTTTATCGCTTTCTTACTCATCTGGAGCGCATGTGTACTGCTAAGAACACTTGCTTTGATTCGTGCTACGTGATGTTCTGTCAACTTTACAGGTACTGCTGAAATAATCAGCGAATGAAAAATATTTGTTTTAAATGAGTGATGTCCGTATCAGTTGTTTTTTATAGTTGTGTTGGAATTAATCACTAGTAAACGGATCAATTCCATGTATTCAATAAATCAATATTAATATCAAACAAAAAATGCAATCAAACGCTGGAGCAGCAAAAATGTATAACACGTACTTCAGAGGAACCAAGAAACCTTCGAACTAGGCATGTCAGACGATGATGAAATATCGATATTTTTCGAAATCGATATTTACAATTTTTCGATATATCAATATCGAAATATCCTCCTGAAAATATCGATATTATGTAAATGGGTTTCAGAACTTATTACAGTTACCAACAATCTACAGTGATTAATATACATGGAATCTCGGACTCATACAGCAGTGTTACTAACCTGTATCCGTGATTTAATAGAAAAACATAATATCGATACAAATTGTTACTAATATCGATTTTTTCTATGAATTAATTATCAATATGTAAATTAATAGTCGATATTTATGTTAATAATTTTAAATTTTCATGTTGTTATACATTAACTAACATTTTCGATTTTGTGAAAAATTGTTTATTAAGATCAATATTTATAATAAGTAATTTTAGTTAATTTCGATTTAATTAATTATAATATTTATTTAATTAAACTGAAATCTTTAAATATTAAATCGATTTCTTTATTTATTAACTTTAACTACAACTCATATAGGTCTTGCCTAGATACTATAATCTGCACACCGGCGGGATCTCTGAGTCTTTACAGTGTATCAAACCGATACGGGTCCCCACTTTGTTAATTAATAATCTCATTAAAACTGTACTAGTAGAGAGGGTCTTTAGTGGAGCCAACTTTGGAAATGGTTAAACCTTTTTCTTTCCGAAGAGTTCAAAAGTTTTAAGTTGAATGTTTATCAGAACTTAAAAATGTAAAGGACAAATAAATTGAGCGCCCTTGCCTGGTGGAAATTAATAGTAGTTAATGCATCGTATATATGTTGTTGGCTGTTTTTTTTTTGTTGATTTTATTCACTTAACTATACCGGCCTCTTGTTTATCGGGGCCATATTTATGCTTGTTGGGGACACGCGCATACTGTCCGTAGCCAGGCAACCGTCGACGAATGACCATACAAATACGATACAAAATGCATTATCCCATTATACATCAATGTTTCAATATAATCGTTACATCGAAACTAATCTATGCATCATTAATGTGCCGTGCTGCGCAATGTGTATGCTTGGTTGTGTACTTACGTGGCCAACGTGTCAGAGCCGGCTCGGCCGGAACCGCGGTGCGAAGGTGCTCGGGGGATGCGTTAAAAGTCAGCAAGGACTTTTGGAGTGGCGGGGACATGAGTTTTCCGGTTACGAAGGGTTACCAAAAGTTGACATAATTTTTATTTTTAAATAATAGTAAATTCAAACATAATTCACTTCTTGCTTATCTCAAAACTCTTGAAAACATTGTTTAAACATATTATAATCAACTTAAATAGTATAAATCGTTGTTTAAGAAAATCTAATAACATCGATATTGATGTGGTAACCCTGTTTGACCACCACCATTTTCCCATCTACCACCCGCTGCACTTTTTTTATAGTTTGCTGCTTACCACACATATCTGACTGCTATTATCTCCTTACTTTCCTTCTTTTTTCACTGCCGACTCGTTATGTTGATTACTGCTTTCGCGCTTCCATTCATACTAAAATTATATTTATAACGCAATTTCAGGCGTTGGGAGCAATTTCACCAAAAAGCAAAAAGTATTTTATAACATACAATATTCGAAGGAAACCTCTTTCTAATATCTACTTATTGTTTTATACTCCAGTTTACTCTTATCAGACTTCACTTTTTGTCAATAGAAAATTACCGAAATTTGAAACATTGAAAATGTTTTTCCCTAAAGCATAGTATAATGGACAAAGTGAAAAAAGAAACTACTTGATTTCTTTGATATTTTTTTTTGTATATTTATGCGCACAAAACGTTAACTCAGCTGCCATAAGAAAACTGCTACAAAGGAAAGACGGCCAAGCAAAAACGTATCTAAAATATGAACAGTGAACTTGAATTCACACGAGTGAACATCGCCTTATTTAAGCATTGTTGCGGCTACAGCCTAATTAGGGTTAATAGCAGCTACTCTACTCTGGCATTCATTGTGTGTGTTGTGGAATGGAGTTAACATAGCAAAATGGTTGTTTATTCGGAAGCGTTTTCTCCTTAGATTGATGACTGTTTTTTCTGGCGTATTTTCATTTTTATTTCTGCAACCTATTATTTAGCCATCTAGTTTTTCATTTCAATTACCCAAAGGACAATTTCACTCATACTAATTGGATTGTTCTTTTCTAGAAAGTTGGAAAACATTAAGGAAAACAGTTGATATTTGTTATTTTAATTGCTTATGTAGGGAAAAGGGAAATTGTTGTGATTGTTTAAGGAATACATTTTGAAATCTATTTATAGACTTTGGCACATTAATATTATAAATACATATATCTTTTATTACGTAACTGTATTTTGATATCGAAATGTCGATAAACTCAAATAGATCTATATTGCTTAACAAAACAGCATTATACGTTATATGTACCATAGTTTTATTATCATGAAACCACTAAGAAAGAGAGGGGTTACTGGAGTTCTCACCGATTCGATCGTAATTTGGCAGATGCACAGTAAAAAACTAAAAACGAATTATATTAAAGCGAGATGATGCATCTCTCAACCTTAGTCTCTAAAATGTGTTTTGAAATAAATTTAATACATCACATATTTTAATGTCTATCGACCTATGTGGGTCTTTCCGACTTTGATATGTTCTATTTGTTTTTGTTTACAATTCATAAATGTAAGGATTTTTAAACAATTTTTTTTAGTTGGTGTGAATTGTTGGAGTATGTTGTTGTTGAATGTGTGAAGTGGAGTGTGAATAATAATCACACTGTGTGGTGCCCGCCCCGAGGACTTGAACTCGTCCGCTGGCGTTATACGCCAAGGTGTTACCCACTAAACCACCCGGACGGGCAAATAAATTTAATATCGCGAATATTCCTTTTTCTACTACTACTTTATAATATGCACATGACATTAACGAGTTTGATTAAGTTATAATCTACATAGCCTGCGGCTAGTCATTAGGTTCTAAGCAAGTAAGCCGTGAGATTGTTATGCGCTGTCAGCTTGTTTCGTATTGTATAAGCATGCCAATTGCAACGCGCGCTGATGCGCCTTCAGGTGACCTGTAAACGTCGACAGCAGACACACCGATACCAGAAAACAAAATCTACTCATTATTTCCGTTTATAATAGTCAATGAAAGTGTAATGTGCAAGTCGCATGCAATGCAAATTGTTTACTGCTAGGACAATAGCACTCGCCTTCGGCTCGTGCCACAATTTGTCATACTCGTGAACAATGCACTAACATACTCGCTGTACAATATACTATACCATTTAACGCCTATTTTGTAGTCAGCATTGTGCAATGGGTAGGAGTGTGTTCCATAACTTTACGTCGTTCATATGGTGTTGGTTCGAGTCTGGTTTTGGTTGCTTATTTTTTCATCTGTTCTATATTGCCTCACATTATCTACCTATAATCTAACTCGATAAGTAGAATAGTGTTTTTACACCGAAACTTTCAATTTCGATCTAATTGTAAACAAATTTTGTGCAAATCGGTCAGAGCTCAAGTGTGCGCTCTCCTTTTAAGCAGATCAGAAGAAAATTTAGAAACATAAACAATCAAGGTTTCAGGTTGAGTTAAGGTCTTCCGTGTACTCAGAAACAACAAATCAAAATTTACGTCAAATAGATATCTTGTGAAAATGTGCGAGAAAAATAGTTGGGGCATAGAATTGGAAGAGAAACAGAAACCAACGGATTTTTTCAGTTAAGCACTTTCCATGTTGATGCTTAAAAACTGGAAAACGTTAGGAAAACAACTCACACACTTGATATATGTTGTTTTTGGTATAACTTTTTATAATTCCAATATTATCATAGCCTCTTAAATGTAATTTACTCTAGAGATTTTCGAAACCAAGAAGTTTTAATAACTATCATCACATAATAACATCCCTCTTAAATTCTCCATCATATTGGCGTGGAATTTCTAAGTGAAATATAATCCTAATGGGCGTTGTTAAAATATACGCTCGTTATAAAACTTGTGTGCTTCTATTACTTGTAATTATTTCACATGATCTAATACGCCCATATCAAAATCTCTTGCTCTCTAAGTCAGTGTTTTCTAACGGTTGGCTTCCACGTGGAGCGTGGGGGGGGTCAATTTAATTGTTAAGGGAGATTAGATGCAATACCAGATTTCCGTGCGCGAAATTCATAAAAAATAAAATTCTTGAATAATTACGGTAAATAAGCGATGTTTTCTGTAGCATGTTGCTCTTGGCTATAAAAGTTATTAAGTAAATAGATTTAGTTAATTGGAGTTTAGTTAATTTAAGTTAATAGATTTAGATAAAAAATTGTGTATGTTACATGTGGCGCGGATAAGAATTATAGGAAGACATGACACTAAACAGTTTGGGAAACACTGCTCTAAGTTATTTGTTGCACCATGCCACTGTTTTTAAATTCTGCTCCCGTTTTGCACTACCCACATCGAAACAAGTTAATTTGAAAAACATGCGAATGAAAATAAGAGGCGGTGATCAAATAAAAACCTAGAACCGTAGTAACTGAACAAATGGGCTTCATTTGCATGTAAATACGTGTAAACAGCCCGCGACAATTCATACTTGGCACTAAAAGTAGCACACAAATGGCAATCGCAGTACAAACAAGACGAGTTTTCTTTTGTTCGTGGTAATTTCAACTTGTACGTTGAGATTGTGAAAATTTGAAGTCGACAGCCGCAGGAGAGCGCTTGTTTTGTGAATGCAAGTAACGGTGTTGTTTTTGTCGCTTCTGTATATGGCCAATTGGCGATTAATTATTTATGTCGTGCTTTGTTTTGTACCGTATTGTAAATTTGCAACGTTGTAGCAGTTTGCAAGTAGTGCGCGTCGGAATTATGCATTGATGCATTCAATTTATGCATTTATTAGACAGTTACAACAGTTACATAATTTGTTTTGTTCAAATAGTACAAGGTTACAGAAATGTATTATATTTTCGCGGAATTTATTTATATTTCCTTATTCCCTATTTAGTTCCTTATTTTTGGTTTTAATTAAAGTTTACGTTGACGTTAAAAGTGTGATGCCTACATTTGGAACATTTTATTGCAAGTTGTAAGAATGCCTTTTATGGAATGATAGTGAAGAACAGGTTTCATAAGCTGCAGACTTCAGAGTGGTTTATCGGGATTGTGCGAGTAAACGGTTGCATTAATCGGAACTGTCGATTTCCGAGTTCGGGGGACATTTTCATCCGTATGTTTTGAAATTTCACATAGGGCGATATGCATAATTACATAATTTCAATTCCTGGTTGGTGTTTTATTGATATTTATTTCATTGGTTTATTGATATTCCATTTTCTTTTCAGGAATTCAACTTTGCGTTCAGTAATAAGCTTCATTTATTTCAAGGTAAGTTTGCAAATCTAAACTAATACTGTACGAAATCGGTAGATTTGGTGTTTGAATATTAATTTAAATTGTTTCCATTTATGGATTTAAACGATTAATTTGTTCTGTGCAAAGACAATCGAGCGGAAATTGAACTTTGCGCTTCAGTCGTTTAGACGTTATTTGTTTGATTTTCAATTTAATGTTGGGATTTTTATTTTATGACTTTTGCTTTAAGAATCATATTCTCCAAAGTGCACATTTTCGGCCTTTTGTGCTCTTTGTTGGATAATTTTAGGGGGGAGCCCATTTGGAACAGTCATAGACGGTCGTGGGGAACTTTCTGGAACTTTACCGGTTATGGACAGGAGTCCCCATTGGGACATTATCTTAACAAATATACTCTAATAATAATAAACTCTAATAATATACTCGAATAATAAACTGTGTGCTAAGCCAAGGAACTAATTTAGCCCGATTTTTACATTGGAAAATAAATTCATAAAATTAACCCCACTCATTGGGAGTGGGGTTGGGGGCTAAGTATACCACGATCATATTCCCCCCCCCCCTGGAATGGTTCCTTTTTGATTACCTAAAATTTTTTCGTAGAAGGCATATTTCTCGAGATAGTTCAAGTTTTCACGTTAAAAAACTCCCCCGGTATATGTATTTTTTAATTCTGGAATTTGTATATTTATTCCAAGTAGTATTTAAAAATGCAAAACAAAAGATCTCGTTTTGTACAATAGTAAACATCGACTGCATGTGGCGACATCTCTATAATTTCAATTGCTTTCCCGCCAATTTTCGTGTCAATTAGTCTATCCCACATGCCTACCCCTAACACGTAACTCGGGCAAAAACCTTTAATACAGTGGTGGTGGCATGATCTTCAAGATATTCAAGTTTGCAAGTGAGATATCATTTTTAATATCATTTATGGACAGAATTTGAGGACATTTGGGTTTATCTTTTTTTTTTCAGAAATAGAGATGGAATTGATGTTAACAGGAAAGCTTATTTAATAATAAATCGGTTGGTATGCGTTTCATTTATATGAAAATAATATCGGTTGGAACTGGCACAACGAAATACTGGGAGAGTTGTCGAAAAGGTTGTTATATTTTTCAAAATAATTGTAATATAATTTGAAGTATATTAACAAAATTGTAATATAATTAGAAGTGTATTAACATAGAATCCCTGACACGTATATATTTTTGTCGGTAATACTTTTTTACGCTACAAGATCTGTTACAAGTATCACAATCCGATACAGTAGCTAGAGAGATGTAAGCTAGAGAGTAGCTAGAAAGATGAAATTTCAACTTTCTAGCTTAATTGGAAATATTTATGCGGCAAATTTGATGGGTCGGGACCACTGTGTGGCACCCATCCAACGCGTTAAGCAACGTCGGACAACTGCGGTGATCAAACGAGTACGCAGCTCCACAACGCGGCAATGTTCTCAGTAATAGTTTTTATTCTCAGGAATTAGCTTTTTAGTATCAGATATAAAACTTTTTTACGCATACCAAATATTTATGCCCAGTAATAAAAGTTTAACTCCATATAAACTAAAAAATAAAAAGTACCAAAACTGCTCAGTAGACAGCCAAATAATTTTAAAACTCGTTTACATTACGTCGTTACAGCTGAGTATTTTCTTAGCTCATTGGTAGCCTGTCCAAACACACGCTATGCGTAAATATTCACACCGAATTGTTATTTTACCAAGTGCTAATTTATTTACGCAGCCGTGTGCCGTTAAAAAAACGTGAGGTCCATTATGAAATTAGGAATTCATTGACACGCGTCACATGTTTCCATATGCCTGGCAGCAAATAATATTTCGAATCAAACGTTGCATCAGCACCAAAACGTGTGGCATGTGCGATTGCGTTTTAATTGTCGTGCGTTTGCCGGCAACAATTAATAAAGCACCGCATTTTCGACGTGTTTGGCTGCGACCACCGAATCCGTCAATAAAATATGGATGGACATAGGGACGGGTAATCTGTTTATCAGCGGCTCGCGATCGTTGTCGACGATAATATCGCGTGTCGATGGCTGCGCCTCGTTTCCAGGCAACGACTATGACACCAAAAACGCAATTTGCCGACTGAAAAAGTCCCGGCAAAACTAGCGTCGAACTCTCCAATAAAGCGGAATTACTCATAACTAATTGGGGCATTTAATAAGTAGTCAGAAGACTTGTTCAATAATTCGTTATCCTCTACTGGGACGTTTTGCGCGTGTTTTCCCTAATAAATTTCATCGAAAAGTGTTGATTTCGGCGACGTTGGTGGTTTATTGGGGGGGGCTGCCCAGCATAACCGGAAACGGAGGCATTCGTGCGTTTGTAGTACACCCGGTATGAGCGTCCGGCTTCGACCACCCCCACTACACCGCCTACATCGCGTCGTGCATATTTAATGGACGAGTTCATCATTTATTTACGTATAGCCGCTCACAGGCAACAATGATTATTGGTTTGCCGTGTATGTGTGTGGGGCGGCGGTAAACGTCGAAGTGCGCAACGAATTTGAAATTTCCGATCTAATAATTTCCGTCTTGGAGCAGTCGCTCTATGCATGCCAAGCGAAATGATATTTTGCGAACAAATTAAATAAACTAAACACCTGGTAGTAGGTTTAGGAACGACAGTTGACTATCATATCACTTGATATCATAATTATACATCATTAAAATATATTTAGATTCGGCGCTTTGCGGACGGATGTGCGAGGGTCGGCTTTTGTTGGTCTTTTGATCGTCGGCGACGTGAACTTTAGATTACGGCTGCGTTAATGTGCAGCCGAGTGTAATTAATATTAACTTGAGGCGCTTGATGGCGGAATCTTGCAGCGGAATTACCTCCGTGCTTTTGCTTGCTTTTGGGAAATGGACTTTCAGCCGCTTTGTATCTCGTTTCATCTATATTTATTTGTAATTGATATAAAACAAATGAATTTACTTAATGATATATTAAATGTAACGTTCGTTTATAAACGTCCATGAAAAAGGGAAACTTGGAAAAATATTTTTCCTATTTTGGTAATATTCCAAGTGTCACACATGGCAATAACTCACTTAAATAATAACCTCTCTACCTGTCTAGTTAGAATAAGGCTATGTTTCCCTCCAATTGATTGAGGGTACGTCGTGTTTTCTTCCATCGTCCGTAAGTCGCTTCACTTAATATCAGCGCAGGCATTTCACCTCGAATCGAAGGCGACGCGCCAGTGTTTTCACCTCGTTTTGTGCGTCGTCTATCCCAATCATCTTAATTGAGTAGGCGAAGGTAGTGAAATCCAGTGTTTCTCTTCCGGACGAGCAGAATTTTCCGCATCCGGTCGCAACCGCAAGTATCACTCACTAGCGACTTGTGTTGATTATGATCGGATACAATATGAATATATTGCGAGGTTGTTTTCAACATCCTGTTTATCGAATCCTAGAGGATCATAAACAGGTGCTTAGGGGAGCTCCCATGGGCCTGCTGGAGAGGGTTCGGTAGCGTAAGGTTTGCTACGTTAGCCTCCAGATGCATGACCTGGGCGCGACGGTCGTGCATTTACTCGTTTTCCTTTCTTAAAGCTCCTGAGATTTGCGGAAGTCTATGTTTCGTACGTATTTCGACTATCTAGGACGACGAATACTTGGAAAAATCTATTCAACCGTGGTGGTGTGTGTCCCATGGAAGAATTGTTTCCTTCGCGATTTTGCTTGTTCTAGTTTTTCTTTCCTCCGTTTCTCCTTTTTCTGTGTGAATGGCGTGCGCACTGCGTGTAATAATATAGTGAAGATAAATGATTGGGAAACTTAGCATCTACGAAATATACGCATCGCGTCAAATTGTGTTTGCGATCTGGCAAATAGAAACGTTATGTGAATATTTTTACCATTGTATGAGATCTTTCGGGTTTTAATCTCGATATTACGTTGTTAACATCGATGTTAGCTACACTTTCCAATTGAATAAATAAAAATTCAATTGTACATTTTTCGCAAGGTAATCAAATAAATTATGCTTTTATTCAGATTGAAATTCGATTTAAAAATCTACTCGATTGTACTGTGCTATTTTTGATTAAATTATAAATAATTAAATTTTTGGTATTAACACATTGGGATTAATTGAATGCACACGCGACGTCAATTTCGCGCAGATGCAGAAGCGATTGCCAAGAATGTTGGCGGCGTGTACTCTCTGGCAAATGGTTATTAGATCGGTGCTAATTAGCTGCGGCTGCTATCTGTGTTTGCATGCATAGAAACTGGGTGCATTGGTGGTGTTTTAATCGTTTTAATCAATTAACGCCAGAGTCGATTTGGGTGAGTTTGTTTGATGGGCAGGAGTACACCGTGTGGTGCACGATATTCACATTAAAACGCATTGAAAACCATATATCCTTCTAGTGTGAATGTCTAAATCGTGACTTGTTGTTTTCAGATGAACAAAATGAATATATGTAAAGTTGAATTTGTGAGGTTTATTGAAAATTTGCATAAAACCATAAACTTACTTTAGTAACATGAACGGTAATGTTGATAATATGAAAAATAAAGGTTAAAAATCGCAGTCAATGCTTACATAAAGCCTTCGAACCCAATTGTATTCGATGGAAAGTTAACAGTAATTTACCGCGTCTCGGGCGCGAACCGTGTGCCGTTAATTAACGTTTGTCGTGTTTGTTCTTCAATTATTCCAGCGCTGATGAAGTTTAAACATTCGCTTATTGCCTCATTCCGCATGCGATGAACGCCTCTCTTGTGCTGTTGAATGCGAAATTTACATCGCCTATCAGTGTCGCATTCTCAGAACTTGGCGTTTTCACAGCTCACGGCAAACTATCAGCAAACTGCTCGGATCAACTCAGGTTCAGCCCTTATCATAAACGTACAATGTGCTATGCAAGCTGTTTCAATGCAGGAGGCAAAAACGTTTTCGACGCGGGTTCTATGAAACTGCGATAAATTGTACAAACACGTCATGGATGATGAAAACATCTTCACTTAACGCCATATTCAAGCGTAAATTTCTGATATAAAATATTATGAAAAGGTTATTTCATGTAATAAAAGTCTCGGCACTATTTTCTCAAAAGGTTCTTTATATGATCTATTTAAATACAAGTTAAACAAAGGCTTTGATGACGTGTTCTGCATGCAAGCCGGCAGACTTCTCGACGTTTCGATTGCACGTCCTTTGTGTCGGTGCAATTGAAAAATTAACCATACGTACATCATCAATATTGCACCGTCTTCGATTGGCAATTACGTGTATCTCGCATTGTAGTTACTCCTGGCTGGTGTAAGTAGGTAGCACGTCGATCGCACACAGATGTCGGATTGCATGCGGCATGCCACACACGGCATGTATATCCCTGCTGGCGCTTTTCTTCCCATGCATGTCTAGTTCTTCGGGCGAGCCTGTAATTTCTCCGTTTTTCCATGTCGTAATTTAGGCTAATAGCTTATTACGATTAGCTATTCATGTGGGAAATCCGAACGGCGGCCGCCGGGTGTTTAAACTCGACTTTATAATTATGTTTCTGCATCGTCTCCAGTAAACTGTATCTGCTCGTCTGCCACCCCCACTTTACTATCATGTTTGTAATTTTCTAGATCGCCTTCGTGCATTTTTACGAATAATAACCGCGAGGGATTTGCTCGCATTATTAATATTTAACCATCGGGTAGTTTTATTGTGCTCTGAATTTCTAATAAGAATTTGTAGCGTGAGATGTACACGTTTGTGTTTGTATACATATTTCAGTTTACTTTAAAAGGGAGGTATTTATTATAGATGAGGGAATATTAGATATTATATTATAGATGAGGGAAAGTTTCCATATGGTATGGCATCAGTTTGGAGCCGAACAATAAAATCTAGAAACGTGCTTTCCCAATATATTGAGAGTATCCTCAATATATTTATATATTATCCATTTTTCTAATTGCTACCCTTAGTGAATATAACAATCATCATAATTGAATGCGATTATATGGAAAACTTCACTGATCTGTTTGTAGGTCTCTCCCACTTGCAAGTTTCTTACCACTAAGCGTACTCGACAGTTTCTTTTTCGGTTCCTCTTACTCTGAAGTATTGCCGTTTTATTTCCTTTTCTTCAAACTTCTTTCGGGTCATATTTTCACAACTTGATATAGATTGTGTTTGAGTTCGCGGAATTTCTTCGATTAGTTAGTATTCATATTCGTGTCCCCTTCTGACTAGATCATCCATAAGGGTGGTCCCATGATATGCATATTTTTTCCGCGCCGCAACTGCGTTGTTCAAAACCTTTTAACAATTATTAAAGTTTTATGATGAACATTCTAATTTAAGATAAACAAATACTGGAAAATTATATCAAATGTAAGGTTATAATGCAATAAATCTGTAATCTTTTATTAATATAATTTACTTATTAATTCCAGTTGCTTTCAATAATTTTGTAGCTCTGCTTTTCTAAATTAGATTTATTCTTCTCTATACGTTAAACGTATTGCACCTTTGTTCCATTATATTGTATAACGTTTTAGTCCAAGTTTATTTTATATGGATAGAAGCAAGGGTACATTTACATGAACATAAAACATTTTTTATTGTTCTTACAAGCAGCAATAACAATAATAAAGCATTTAGTACCTGCTGGCACAATTTGCCCGCCATTAACAATTTTAATCAGCTTTTACACATGGCGCGCACTAATTCGACACGAAATATGCTTAATGCAAGCATTCATATACTAACTTATTTATTACACATGGCAAACGAAACACAGCACCTTCAGGTCTCATTATGCTAATTGCATATCAATACTGGGAACACCTTCGTGGTAGGTGTGGGAGGAAGAGGGAATGTGCGTACGTTCCAGCCGAACACATTATCGACATACCATCGAGACATATCATGCGCTCATTACGGCATGTGTAATTTTTCACCATGCGCATACCTATTGTACCCATCTGGAGTGGGGGTTGGTTTTGTCCTCCTCGGGAGTACCTAATAGTGCGTTGGAGGAGTTGGAAGAGTAGGGAAAACCAATAACAATGGTCAAAAGTGCGGTGTGCGCCTCAAATGTTTGTATTCAGATAGTTGTATCGCTATGACGACATGACAACAACAATCAATCGTCGAACGGGGTTGGAGGTGGTGTGCCTTCACACTGGGCCAATGGGTATATCGCCACGCAGATGCCCGTCGACGATAAGTTGATGGTCGCCGGCCGGCCGGTGGTCAGTAGCTCGCATGACGTTGTACAGCGCGCACTAGTTCAACCACCGCCAAAGAAGTTCGGCCATCAAGAGCCCAAAGCAAGTCTTTCAACCCTTCGTATTCTAACCGTCGTATGGCAACTGGAGATTTAAAGTTTTCCGACCAACGTGTGAGTTGATTTCGTTTCGTCCGTTTTATCGGGAGGAAATGTGTTTGTGTAAACTCGTGGATGTGTAAGACTCGTGGCCATTGTGCGTTCGAGGAATTGTATACTTTCTTAGAACCCGGCGCCGCCACCACGAGTTCGATTTTTTGTTTGTTTGTAATTCGTGGTGCGGGGAAGATGTATACGTGGCGTGCACGCTTATTTATCCGCCGCGTGCTTTCTGTAAACATTCGCGGACTCTCTGAACTTCAGCCGCGGGGTTGGGCTAACGTATGGCTGTGCTCGATTTACGCGTGTTCGTCCAAGCTTTCCTCCCCCGTCAGCCGAAAAGGTTTCACTCGATCTCCCAGTAAATGCACAGTTTGTTTACTTACCTTTTAGGCGTAAACAACGTGCATCGTACTCGGGGTAATTTCTCAGTTTGTGCATGTAGAAATGTTAAGAATTTCAAAGTGCCTTCTTGCCATGTAAGCGGGTCATCACTTCGCCTCGAGGGGATTGCGCGAAACTTTTCAGACTTTTACACATCGATGCTAGAGTTATCTGTCTTTATATTTCACGAATATGTTTACGTATTGCTCCTTTATGCACTCACTTTCTTGGTTTAATTTCAGAATCTTGAGTCGAAGTAGACGGAACATCGCTGAGGACGACTCGAGTCATAATTATTTTCATTCAGGGTAAGTAAACTTTATTGAAACTCTTTTAATGCAGTATTTATATCAAGATTTGCTGACTGACACAAAGTATGGTAGGATTGAATTAGTCCTATTTGGCACGGTCGTTTTCAACTTTTTTTGATACTTAACAAGTAATACTTACGTCCAGTTTCTCAAATAATTACTCTTGATCGGCTCTACAGATCTCTAAGTAAATCACAAAAATCCAGACTTGTTTATATTTTTTTACATTTTTATAACGCCTCCTGTAAAATTATGAACTTTGATTGGCCCCACAGGCCATCAAGAAAATCGCGGACTTGTACATTTGTATTGGATAAAACAACATTGGTAAATTACAAATTCAACATTCAATATCCATGAAAATTGTTCAGAGTTTTTCAGATAGGCTTTTTTGTAACTCGGTGAGTAAACGTTTTTATGAATTAAATGTAAAATCAATATTCTTTGATAATTAATATCCATACATGAGTGGTTTATTGAAGATTAATATATTTGTTCTTTATATTCTTCTTTAATATTATTTATATCAAGAATTAGAAAAGAAGACAAATTCATGTACCGTGGCCGCCAAGGTCGTTAATAATATTTTTAATCTAAGAACTCTTGTCAAATTGAGCGGCATTTTATGGTCGGCGGTGGCGTGCGTGGAGGTTGTTTGCACTCGGCTGTGTTTTGTTGTCGTCGGGGTCGAACATCCACGATTCGAGGGTGTTTAACGACAGCACAACACGAAAATGTCTGCAACATGACGGCTGCACACATAGCACGTTTGCGCTGTTCTCTGTATCGTGTCGAATGCGTGCATAAAACGCAAAAATACACCACAGAAATAAAAATACAAACCATAATTGTCCATCTCGCATGCCGCCGACCGTTTGCAATCAACATGTGCGTTCTTTGTGGCCGCACAAAGAACACCAGCCGCATGAGCACAAAAGCACTCGCACAAAGTTTTCTGCCATAAAAATATAAATATGGTATTAAATAAATGTTATTAAAAATGTTCATGCACCCACTAGCGGGACATGCGCGACTGATAATATCACGAAACGAGATAATTACGAGCAGACAATGGCGGCACTGCGAGTGAATTGAATTGTTTCGACATTTCGCACTGGATTTTGCCGCATAACTTCCGTGTTTCGCGCTTTGGATATTCTGGAGGGGTCCTAATTTAATCGTAGATTAGTTTCTCGCGACGCTCGAGCGCAAGTCGCGTGCGCTTTCATGAAGATTATTAGATACTAATTACGTGCACTTAAAGGAGCAAGAGTCGGTTTTAATGTCTCAACGCTGATACTGACGGTGACGGAAAATGTCTTTTTATTTATAGCCATAGCTGTTCTTAAAGACAGATATAAATTGATAGATATTGCGTCAGTTAGGTTGCAGTGTAATTTAGAGTTGAAATTTACGGCCGATGGTAAACTTCAAAATATACCTGATAGAATACGGATACAGTGCCGATGTGCGAAAGAATTTTTAATTAATTAATGTACATTAGTGTGTTTACAAAATGATCGGTGGCCTACCAGAAAGTTTCGCAGCTAGCACAATTTCTACTGATGTTATTCGCTACTAGCAAATTTAATAACAAAGTTTGAAAAAAGTCGTTTTTCGTTTTTGCTTTTAGAAAACACGATTTTCTTACCATCATCAAAATTACTAAAATTATCATCATCTACATCAAACTAAACTTTTAGATAGTACAACATCTTCGCAGACTAATCAAGCTTTTCATAATCCATTTCATGCACATCTGCAATGAACATTTTACGTTGTAAAACATACAAAGGCCGTAATAACTTTAAACTCTTGGAAAACTAATTTCAACTCCCGGTAAATTGTAAAGGACGCACGCAATTCTAGTCAACTCATATTTCTCCGCGTTGATGATTGCCTAAAGCCTCGAAGTTTTCGAGGATGAAGTCACCTGCGCGAATATAATTTGTCGCCCGACCTGTGTACAAATTGCGCCGCCGTCCATCAATGCTCTAGTTTCAAACCGTCCTGATGTGTTCATCACATTTTACGGCTTTGATTGGCGGCACGCCGTAAATAGCGGCTGCGTGCCGGCCGAAAACAACCCGGAAGTCTTGTATATTGCACTTCTCGCTTTGCTCGGCCCTTGGTGATAACTTGCGTCATTTTACGCGTGCGGCGTGGACATAAAATGTCGAATTTAATCCGCCGGTATCCGATTTATGCGGAGGAAATGTCGCGATATCAAGCGCAACCACTAATGGATCTATTTATGAACATCCAAAAATACTTGTTACGCGCCGCGCATATGTTGGAATTAAATTTCCGCTTTTGCTACGGACTTGTGGTGCTGCTGTTGCTGGTCCGTTTCGATAAATTGTGAATTTTTGTCGTAATGCCGCGAGTTTATTGCTTTGCTGTGTTGGTCGCTATTGTAATTGTATTTGTAGACAGAAGCGTTTATTTTGTCTACAATAACAACGGCGTGTGAATTGTGAGGTAGGTTATTTAATGTGAGTTAATTACAGTTATTTGAAAATTGGCTTCAAATGGAGGCATACCTTTATTGACTTCTTGGTATTGTTTTTGAAGTAAAACTTCTATATGCGCGTGTATCGCAGAAATTATAAATCCGATTGTATGTTTTC
>WSZQ02004008.1:0-11551 GCA_019419845.2 Weissflogia rhopalogaster | reverse complement strand
AATTCTTACATATACTGTATTAACTTTAATTTATACTTTTATTGAACGTACGGTTTTAGCCATTAAAGTTAAAAGCATAGATCAATGTTTAATTTAAGTGTTAATTACTTGATTGCTAGAAAAGCGTCTTCTATCAGTCTTTAGGTCATTAAATCACCTTTAAAACAGTTGCTTTAGGTCTTGAAGACATAATAAATTGTTTCTTAATTGCTATGTACATATATTTACTCAATATTTAAGCAACAAGTAGCTTCCAGTAAAGTTTAAACCACGCTAAGCTTCAGCTAAAATAATATTAACCCGAGGCTACACATTTATTTCAAAATTAAGCAAAACTGACATAGTGCAATATTGAAAGAGTCCGTCAGCACTTTTTCGACTTGACCGAAATATCTAGTTAATATCTTGATATTTTCCCATTACTATGCGGAAACAGTTCACCCCATAAGTTTAAATGCTTGCCCCCGTCAAACTGCAGTTTTGGGTAACGACCACATTTCCGTCTACAATTTTCTAGTAATGAGAGAAGTAAGTTAACTGGGCACGTTCTTCTGGAATTACTTTCGATGTTAATAACTTTATGACAGTTTTCTACTCATTTTTCCAAGATAATTTCTCACATTACCGAAAGAATTTAATCATTTTTCAAAAACAAGTTTTGGTGGACTAGAGTTGCTTAGTGTGTGTTGGTTTGGGGAAGCGTTCTGCTTCGTGTAGAGTGTAAGAGGCAAAGCAATGGCTGGTGTGTCGTCGACCATTCCATCGAGTACAACGACTCTGTACTGGTTTTCTTGTGCGAGGACGGTGGGACTAGTTCTAGTTGCATATACGCAATCGTCGGTTACCTCAGTCCAAGAGCGACCGGATCGCAGTCAAGAGTTCGCACATTCTGTTCATCCAATGAAAGTGATTTTGTTCAGTGTCAACTGCGCCATTTCCTGTTTTCTTTTGCGTGTAAAACAGACTTCTTGGATCTGTGCTATCCCGAGTATAGAATTTGATTTAAATACCAAGTTATAATACAGGTAAATAATTTCAAATATTTTGATTATTTCAATGATTGTTTATTGCACATCAATCATTTTGTTTAATGTATAACCGTAAATTTGCTGTTAAATTCTAAACTATCCTCATCAATTGAGCTAATTACCAAGAAAAATATACCTACTTTCATCTGCTGCCCCATCGCGAAAATGCCCCGAAATATTTACATAACACGTCGAGGTTTTGATGTATGCTTCGCGTGCTGAAACTAGTTAATCTAAGTTGCGAGACACTCCGGCACAAACGTATTTAACAAATAGTTTTCTTTCGTCGGCTGCGGTTTAGATTTTTGCGGGAAAAATGCATGGCGTTGCTTCACACTTTCGCCTCATTTCCGCTCATTAATTATCGCACGCCGCGGCGGCGGCGCTATGTAGTCGGCAAGTGCACATTTGAAGACTGTATTTTTAAATAAGTCAAAGTGACACCCAATGGAATATTTCGGCCCGCTGCGGCTGCAAAGGACTATTCCGAAACAAACTTGCGTATATTTCATTGGTTTACGCAGATAAATCATGTGTCGGCGGCAGGAATTTGCTGGAATTTGGAGCGCAATCCGATAGCTGCGCCTCCAACTGCAGTTAGCCTGCATTTAACTAGATTATGTGCTTGAAGTTTGCACTGTCATTTATAGGTGACAAATTATGCACGAAAACTTTGCGAAAACCTTTTATCAGTGCAGTTTTGACTTATTAACATTAGAATTCCAAGGAAATATGTAAATATTAATGAAAGTTTGATTAATATGGAATTATTATTGATATGGGATTATATAGGTGGCGATATTAAAAATCAATTTTACGAATTTTGTTTCTTGATTTTTAAAATATCAACTGTTGAAATACCGTGCTTCAAGCTAAAGATTATACATTTCTATTGACTAATAAATTTGTTTTTATGTTTGTCTGAACGACCTAGAAGAAGAAAGGTCGCTATTAAATCATCAGTTAGAAGAGATTTCATAACCTTAGTTGTCTATGTATATTTCTAAACGATATATTCAGAATTTGAAAGTATTGTATTCTTTGTCAAGTTTCCATAATATGCTACAAATGGAATAGTTAGAATTTACGCATATAAGCTGTCAATTACCATTCACTCGCTTATTATGCTGTTGGTATGAAAATGTACGCTACATGCGTGGCAAACAGGTAGATTTGGCGTAATAGAGGCAGAACGCAAACAAATAGTTTCGAAATGGATGTAAATTGAATGCAAAGCAGCAGCGTTCTTGTCTAATTGCACATAATTAAGGTTAAAGTCGTGAATCGATCGCATACGAAACTGTTCGTAAATTCCCCATGCATGTTTCATACGTACGTAAGATTGTTACACTTTCTTCAGCTAATAAAGATGTAAGTGATGATGAATTTTTCATTTTTCTTATGTTAATTGCACCAACTTTCTATTAATTTAAGACTTAATTAGGCAATTTATATTTGACATCACAATGTAATTGTTGTGTCTGACATTTAGAAGCCTTTATCGGCACGATGCGCGAAATATGTGCAACTGTAAAAAGCTTCTGAGATGAATACTTCACACATTCGTTAGATGTTGTTAGTTTTGGCTTGGCGCGTCCTCGTTTTTGGCGTTAGTTACTCTTTCAGTTATGTACTGCAGACTGAGGGTCTGATGATCGCGTCGCATGTTGCAGGGACAGCCGCAATCTTTATTGCACGTGTAAACAAACGCGCACAAATCACGACTGTCTAGTTGTTCAGCTTTTCCCTTAGCCAGCGTAAAGAAGCGTTTTCACGCTGCAAATGCACGCGTTGAAAGCCCATATGTGGCCTCAAAGCACCAGCGATTCGTGAGAACGCACGAATGCCTACAGATCTTCGAACGAAAATGAACGGAGATATATGGCGCTGTATTGCAGAGCTATGTACACGCCTGGTTAGTTGTCGATGGATTTAGACGGATGTAGCGATTCAAAATACGAAACTCGCGGTTTCACGTGTAATCCCGCCGCGATGCATTCTATAAGAATGCAAGAATCTAGTATCACGATGAGTATAAAGGTGAAGAGAGCGATGAAGGTGAGGCATATCTACGGTTTGTAGAAAGTTGTAAATTAATTATTTACAGTTTAATTTCTTGTAAATCCTCCGTCTTCGCTAGGTGTGTTATTAAAATACAATGCGGAGACGTTGTCTTCCAAGGTGTATGTCATGGGAATGAAACTTTTAAGCGTAGCGTTGTTTCTTAGATATTTTATTGTGATATGTGATTAAATAGGTAAATTAGCTGTTTTCGCAATTTGTGTCATACGGCTCGTCACGAGATGTTAGTGCTCATGAAATTTCTAATTTTAAACTGTCATAATGTGATGAAAATTAATGATAGTTATGTTACACACCGTATGTACGTACATTCGGATGTTATTTTTAGTATTTAATATTTACATTGACTTATTATTTTTGTTTAAGAGGTCGTTTAATGTCAAATCTGTTATTAACTCGTATATAATGAATGTTATTGTTATAGTTGCAAAAATATTGTTGAGTTTCTTTTCAACGTGAATAGTCTACATGGACATATCATTGTATTGCAGAATTAGGAACGTTTTAATGTACAAACTCTCCGAAACATCAAAAAGTCAGAAACTCACAAAGAAAATCATTCTCTACATAAAAATGTCCAATTTATTATCTGTAATCGCGGACCCACAAGTTTAACGGATCGTTGCCGCTCCCGACACACTAGTGTTCGCGAAACCACAATAAATCCTAACATATTCTACGGAGAGTCTGCGCTCTAAATTTATCCAACATCTGTAATCGACACACAGCGCAGCAATACATCTGCTTCCTAATTGTCTTAAAAATACGTAAAATTCCGACTCCGACGCTGGTTGGTAAAAAGCACTTCGAAAGTTTCAGCTTTTCAGACATCGTATGCGTCTTAGCTGTGCCAAAGTTCAGCATCTCAACTATACACCGAAATTGACCCAAATGAATGTTAGAACTTAAGTTACAACTTTGCCGATTCGTTCGCCATTCGCCAGATGAGCATGATAAACACACACACACATACCACGTTTTCTCTAGCGACGCAAACAAGTCGATAAATTATCGCAAACATTCCAATTTTTTCGCGCTCGTCTTCATTTTGTTAAAAATTAACCGGCACGCGAATGTGTTGCGTCCCGATTTTATGGGCGATGCTGTAAAAGATACGGTGCGATGATGAAATTGGTGGTCCTCGCTCGATTGCGGATTCTTGAAGCGCGCCACTGTAAAATCTAGCTTTTTACGACGTGTTGGCTGGTTGTGTCGCACGTGGTGT
This sequence comes from Weissflogia rhopalogaster, assembly GCA_019419845.2. Lineage (NCBI taxonomy): Eukaryota > Metazoa > Arthropoda > Insecta > Coleoptera > Staphylinidae > Weissflogia > Weissflogia rhopalogaster. The sequence continues at coordinate 7,216 of WSZQ02004008.1, read as the reverse complement.
GTTTGTGCGGAGGCAAACTGTTGTTTTTCGGCTACCTTAAGGAAGCGCTGCCGGCGTCCTAGAAGACGAAAACAATGAAAAAGTCGCGGCGAGTTGCAAAGTCCAGCAGTTCGCTGAATTACGACCGGTTTCAGGTTCATTTATTACAATTTATACTGTACGCTGAGTTTTTATTTTTAACTTGATCATAGCAATCAATAGCAAAACATAAAATTGATGTACATTATGGACGACCTTTAAAATTACTATCATAGAGTTTTTTTACTTGGTATCTGTGTCATGATGAAGTAATATATCCCATATCATCTTTGCATTTTTGCGTTTTAAAAACTCTTGGTTTTATGCGCTTACTTGTCTACCTTGCAGTAGTGAAAGAAGTGATGCCATCATCATCTTGCATCCTTTTGCATTGCGACTGCATGATTTAATCTCTTGCTTCATGAATTTATCGATAAAGAGGCAGCTAGAAAACGTGTTTCGAATCCGGAATGAATAATACTGCACACGATGTTGCAGCAACCGCGAAGAACAAGCAACAATTATTTTCATCTTTTCTTTAGCTTGAGCATCTTTTCATCATTCGCAAATGGATTTCGCGATTTTTGTTGAGAAACAGCGCATTTGCATCTTACAACATTGCAATCATTCAATGGAATCTTCGTATGGTTATAAATCTTTTTAAATTCCTTCATTCTCTGGTTCTTATACCTACCAAACTTTTTTTTTATCTTTATATAAAAATAAGGCCAACAGCTTTGAAACTTTTACTTTTTTAAATGTTATTTTGAAGTTTCATCAGCTATTTGTTTGACGTACGAGATGTGACGGCACAAATCACATCTCATTGTGCGGCTGTGGACACTTAATCTAATTATAAGATGCGCTTGGCAGGCAGTGCATATTTGAGCGTTGACTCTTCAACCGCGTTTTGCTTCCATGCCTTCCTGGGCGCATGCATAAACATATGTTTTTGTTTGCGTTTGGCAGAACAGCAGCCCACCACGGCCTGCGTTGGAACAAATTACTCGCGATTAATTACTGACACGCTCGCCGGGATATTAATTAAGAAAATTGCCGGAGTTTTACTCCTAATTAACGAGCGGTAGATAATTTCATATTTTACTAGCATAATCAACGAATCAACTCTTGTTTTGTTGTTGGCTAATTGTCAAACTAGCGTTTGATAGCGTCTTTGTATTCATGTGTAGATTGAAACCTGAGTAAACACTATTAAACATGCAGACGGAATATTTGAGTCATTTATCGTCAACTTATGTTAACTTTGGCTAAAAGTTCCTAAAGTTTCCTGGCTCATAAGAATTTTAAGCGAAATGTTTTATGTACTTACTTTTTTCGTTTTTATTGTTTTGGGTTCGAATAGTTATATCATCATTAGAGCAGCGTAATAAAAATTCAATTTAGTTAGAAGTTTTAAAGCTTTTTGCTAAAATGGTATTATCTCAGTAGCGTAGCATGTTGCTAGATCTGTCTGTGGACCTTCTTTGTCACAGATCGATCCTGTTGAAATGCCGACATCAAAGGGGACCAAGTAGGTCCACTATTTTGTATAAATAGATTTAAAACAAGTTAGGTTAAGTTTACTTTATATCTCTCTAAATCTCATTTATTACGACTTGGAGTAGTCCTCTGTCGCAAAAAGTATATCTTGAAAGATCTGCGAATGACAGCAGACATTAAAATTTTAATAACTTCCGTCTGACAACGACTAAACGATTTTAAGAATCAACTAAAAAGTCTTAAATTCGACTATAATTAGATGCTCGGTGCCTAGTGCACCGATTAGTCGATTTAGTGATTCACAAGTTATTTAGCACGAATTATGAGCGCATAATTGCTGGCTGGTCGCATTGCTATACATAACGTCAACGAAGCCCGCGTTAATCTACTTGCCAGCCCACACATGCGGTTAATCTCTTTGTTCGCGCATCGTATGTGAGTATGCGTGCCATATTTTTCGCATTTATGCATAGCAATTTAAATTTCGAGGCCAGCTCGCGCATACTACACGAGGATGCTTTGTCCTGCTGCACACTGACTGCGCGATTAACTTGCAAATTTTTTCATCGCCGGCCTTCAAACCCTCTTATTCAGATAGTTGCATTTCAAAAAAACAATTGAACCTGCGTGAGTGAGCGCTCTGCTTTATAAATATCTGGTCCGTTTTTTTCCAAAAGGAAAAAGGAAAATTTCACTTGTGCAGCGATTGTTTTTCGAAGGCGGAAATCAAGTGGAATAAGTGAAATACAATTCTGTGATTTGATTCGCAATGGCTGACGGTCGTTTGCACGTAGCGACTTGTTCGTCAATGAAATTGGCGAGGGACGTTCGGGGGAAAAGGAAAGTAATTGCGGAAATTCGATGCGAAACGGACACCCGGCTTCGACAAGTTTCGGTGCGTTCGCCAGCCAGCCAGCCAAGCTTTGGCCGTAATTCGATTGTAAAAGCTTTCCGCGCATATTTTCCGCATGAATATATCCAATTGCACGGCGTCGCAACTTCGCAGCGTGACCGCGGCGACAACTTTTCAACTTGTTGGCCGGGACGATGGTAAAGTTATGGGAGCAAGCGCTCGTCCGACCGAACGACCTCATAATGACGGAGAATCTCATATTCGTTTAGCCGGAAACCAGACACCAGATGCAGTTTTATGCAATTTTTTGCAGGCGAATTTCAAATCACATCTTGTATTCACCGATTGATCCGTTGAGTAATACATTCGCATAAATTTGTTTTGCAATTCATAATTTGCCGTCCGTCCTTAATTAATTGAGTGCCAATGTGCACATCGCTGCATATTTCGCATTCCGGAAACTTTGTCGCTAATCCTTTAACTTTAAAATACATTACATACACCCATCTTGACTTTGTACATGATAGTACTCCAGAAAATCCTCTACTTTTGCAAAAATCTATAGAGAGGCAGTAGGAAGTTTGACATCACATATGCGTTGCCAAGGAACTCGCAGGGTGGCAGGTATGCGAGTATGCGAGAAATAAGATGGGAGGTGGCACACGACAACGAAGCGAAATCCTTGTCCTGCAGCTTTTCACCTGCCAGTGTTATGTACATTCACTGTCGGCGCGCGTCTCACAATGCGACATAAGGTTAAATATTATAACTTCAATAAACTCGTGCAAAGAGTCCGTAGAAGCTCTTCAGCGCTTTTTCTTATTTTGATATGCCGAAAAGAGAGGCATATGACACGCTAGAATGGAAATACTCCTCCATCGTTGGTGAAGAAAGGAATTGTAAACGCAAGGATCGCAGACGGCAAATACCAAAATAAAATGATTTTTTAGGACGATGCTTGGATACTTTCGCATAGTGCGAAATATCTCATTTCTGTCGAGGACATTCCTAGGCAAATCTTTATTGTATATTATGCATCACTTCTAAATCCATTCGTTGGAAAAATAAATCAGTTATATTACGGTTATATAAAGTAATAAGTTATACTTGATTGAGTTGATTGAATAATAACCAGAAATAATTAATGCTATTTAAGTTGTCCGGGCAAGTGAAACAAGTGGAATAGAATTGAATAACATCATGTAAGTCCAATTACATTTTACGAGACTTCACAATTTCATGGTGCATTTCACGCAGCCAAATAATGGTAATTCGGTTTGGCATGTTGCATTTAATTGCAACGCCACTCGTATAAACTTTGCGCATATATATATCAAGCAGCACATATTTTTAAGTGTATTGTATAAATATTTAAATGCATTAATGGTGAAATTGGCGACCAAGTTGTTCCAAATTCGTATAAGCTTGACTATTTGCCTTCTTTCCTTAAACTCACTGAAAGAAGCAACAACAATCTCTCGCTCGTTGTTAGAAATAATAAGGATCGATTTCACCACGAGGATTGTTGAAGATTTAAACTTTTTCCCTGATTATCCACAAGCAACTTAACTGCTCCTCGGCTATTCGTGGTTCGGGAAGTTTGTGCCTAAGAGCAGTGGAATGTGATAACTTCCTGCGGATCTCAGCCAGCCGCGGAAACCTTTCAAACGCGTCGCTGAGCCCGCTTTGCCTCACGTTTTACATCGACTCTGCGACGGCGGCAGCAGCAAGTAGCAGTGCCCGGGTTTGTTTTTAGTCAGTCGGGCGTTTCCAACATTGTTCGGCGCGGCGCAACTTCGCACGCAGGAGAGGAGCGCATTCTCTAGCAGGAGTAGTTCGTTCGCAATTCCGCGCCTGGCGGGAGTCAGTTGTTCGTCGTGCACGAGGACGTGTGGTCGGTTGGATGCGTGGCTTTGACTCGCGATCTATATCATCACACGACGCGGTTTCGTGATTATCGATACCGAAAAGTTCGTGTTTCGCGCTTGTACGTGCTTTATTTAGTGTGCATTTTTTACGTGAGTATCGTGGGCTATCATGATGGCGGCCGTAAATATGTCGAACGGCTCTCGGTTTGACATTAACCAGGACCACGAGGATTATTATCAACGAGTGAGTTGATCGCTTAATTGCAGCTAATTGGCATTGTCGATCATGAGCTTGTGCTTCGGCAGTTGATGGCATGGTCGGTGGAGCCGTAAACCTTGAAATCGATTACAAACACAACCTTACCTTGGCTGATACAATTTCGATTCAAGACTAGTTTATTTCATTTGTGTATTTTAATAGAGTTTACACGTGTTGGACTGTCTAGAACAGGGTTTTCCAAACTGTTGCTAGGTTGAGAAGCAGTCAAACACGGGATGTAATCAACGAAGGCCATGGTTGTTATCAAGAAAATCAAAATTCTTATTTTAACGAAGTTGGCATTAAACAGCGCTCGTAGCAATAATTGTTAAGGTCTCTAACATGTTTTTTCGTATTTAAAATTTTGATATTCCCTGATTTTGTATTACAAAACACAAATGGAAATAATACGATGATTTACCATAATAGTAGAAAATTACAGTGTATTCAGTTTCTAATCGAATTTGTAAAAAATGAAAAATACGTTGCTACATTTTTGGTGAGGTTTGTATTGCTGGTTCCAAAACCGTCTATTGCATAAAATTTGCATAAATCGAACATTGTTTTGTATTTTTCACCCATACTCATGTGGGTTTGTTTATCATTATGTAAAATCGCATAAGAATGCAAAAAAAAAAAACAAGGCCAAGGTTAGGGATTCGATATGGATCATCTTGTGCGTTTATGTCTGTTATGTAAGACAATTGTCGCGTGATACAAATCTGAAATTCTTAGAGCATAAAAACCAGTTTCTGCTCTCGATCGCAGAACTTGGCACCGTTTTCACGTTTGAAAGTGACTTCGAACGCGAAGGAGACTCCTTTTTATCGTGACTTAATCAAACTGTCATGGACAAGGTCGGCTGTGGAATTGCGATTAGACCAAACTCGCTTTCTGTAAATATTTTCGTAATTCGCTCTTGCGTTTGCTCAGACAGCGGAGAAAATTCGTTTTCGCGCACAACATTGTCTTGGCCGGGTGAGTGTGTATAATTAAAAATTTGCTCCCCCGCCGTGGCTCGGAGCGTTCAGACCGACAGACAGGCACGTTGCGCTTCCAGCATGGTGTATCTCGCGAAAAACGCCTCCGTTTTCCGCTGGCGTTGTCGGTGGAAATTAATTCCGGTGAGATTTAAGGCTATGCAGTCTGCAGTGGCGTGAGCCGCCGCCTTCCACTGGTGGGTTTCATTCATTGCGTACGCATTCGTTTTTATTGTTTCGAAATGAATGTAAATAGAGCGAGCGAATAAATTTTCATCTGCTTTTCCGTGCCCTCGAGGATGGGTCGCTGCCTGGAACAACAACGCTTTGAAAATGAAGGAAAATAGAGTTCGGAGAACCTTCTTTTTCCTCGACTAGTTTATATAACTGGTGTTATTAGAGAATGTGGGTTATTGCGAGGACACATTATTGATTTCTCGAATTGAACCAACGATAAATTCCATTATTTTCTTTTTATTGCTGATATTTTTTACAATATTTATATTATATTTAAATAAAATGAAAAATGCGTGGGAATGAAAGAAAAATAAGCTCTTAATAATAAAGAAACAAATATATACGAATTCATGTTGGCACATCGAATCTTAAAGATTTTTGTTTCATACCACTATGTAGCCAAATATGCTTAAATCTCGACGGGAGATCGAGAGATCATAAAATAAATGAACTATATTTTTTATATATTTGTTTATGTCGACATATGCTCGTAATCCTTTTCACACTTTGCGCTTCTCCAAACACTCGAGATGAGTGCGTTCTGTACGTGGATTTTAAGTGTTCACACATTCCGCGCGTTGTACAAACACCTGAAAAAACGTGTGCGTGCAAACACGGATTTTACGTGTTTTGTTTGTGTAAATGCACTTGTATCACTCACCTTTCGCGAAAGGCAAACTAAATATTGGAATACATTTGCGATACGTACGAAGCTAATATCGTTGCCCGTTGTGCGCAATGCTTGCGCATACCAATGGTGAAACTTTGTACGAAAAACTCATTAATAATGTTTGCGTACTTCTGCCGGTCACGAATCGAATTAGTTCGCGGACGTCGGGTAAATATTTTTTGCGCCGTGCCCGGAATTCTCAAGCGAACATCTGTGCTACTTTTGAGGGGTTATTACATTAACACCGGCCATCCATATCGACCCTGCCTACCTGTTGCCGGAGGTTGATTTTCGATTATTTCGACATTGGAATGCAAATGATCGAAGTTTGATTAAAAGTTCTCTCTTCTGTTATAGACACCAGCAATGAAACGTGAGGCTGACGGCGACATGAAGGGATCCCCGCAGAAACGGTCTCGACGCGGCGACGAGGAAGTCCGCTTGTTGATACCCAGCAAGGTAATTACGCCAAAAAGTGTCGCACTGATCTTTATCGCGTTTAATCCACAAACCGCCAATGATACACGCACGCGTTTGTGACAATCTTATGCGCATTACCACGATAATTACAGTGTTACGCCGGGATGCAATATAATTACACTCCCGATAGGCACAAGCTGGGTTTGGGATATGTTTGCGCGTACTTGCCCTTTGTATGGAGTGACGGTTTTCCGTTTTCCGTACGTTCATGCAGACTACACACATGCGTTCGTGAATGGATGTGTGTAGATGTGCCGTTGGCGGCTTTGTATCTCATTATTAACCATCCGTCGACGCCACCACTCTGCCACTCCGCCAGCCACAGCGGACAGGGGGAAAACAAAACACATG
>WSZQ02003897.1:17465-37324 GCA_019419845.2 Weissflogia rhopalogaster | reverse complement strand
CGGTTGACCGCACCTTCATTGTTAAGTTAATCGTTTACAACACCGAAAAAATAATTTATGCACTGGGTGTTGCAAAACCGGTTTAAAAACCCACATACTTTTCTTAAAAATCACTAAAATCATATCTTTTAGAAATTGAAAACTTTCACCGGACTGCGTACATTGTCCTTTCTTCGAACATGCTCGCACGGTCTTAGTTACAATTAGGTTCCTACTCATAGTCTCGATGACACAGCTTGACCTTGACTTGTAAATGGTTAATATTTGGTCGACGGAAATATCGAGTTTGCAATACCCAGTATCAGTTATGCACTTTGAGGCACTTTACAACTTGTTTTAATTATATAATATAATAGAACCCTAATGTGTTGTGGTAAATACTCTTAGACCATATTTGACAAGCTACCTGCTCTCCGGCGACGAATTTTCCTAACGAACCAATCGCCAAGCTCCGCGATCATCCGTCACCAAAGTCCAATCCCGTTAAGAGCAGCTTCTAACTTATACTTTTTTCTAACTTTCTTCACTTGGTTCTGCACCACACTCGCGAACACCTCATCATCACAAATCCTACCTAGGTCAAGCGCGACCTGAATAATTCCGCGATTCCGAACAATAATTAAGCCAAAAGTTACAAGTTGAAAGGAACTTACAGTGCCAATTGGATTCAATATACCAGCTGGTAAATTTGTAATCGATGGAAATTTCATATTAAACAATGGAGATAATCCGATGAATTTAGAGACTTTAGGTACATATTCCGGTCGTTCCAGACACATAATAGCATACATTGTACATCCTTCCGAATGGCCTATGAAAATCAAGTCCGGCTTCTTTGTGGTAGCCAGGGCAATATCAATGGCTGGTGGTGTGTCCAGTTTTCCCATTTCGTCGACGCCGAAGTTCCAAAATTCGCTTCCAGTTGGTCCACCTCCCATGGAGATACCATTACCACGGTTGTTCTGCAGCCAAACATCATAGCCAGCATCGACGAGTAAGTACGCTGAAAGCGGAAAGTTTTTTAATTGTTCAGGTAATTCTGATAATTATTACAAACCTAAAGCATAGCCAGGGCCTAAGAAAAGCCAAATATCGGAAGTGGCAACTGAACCGTGATTCAGGAAGACGACTTTACCAGCTCCAGGACCAGTTGGATTTTTTGGTAAAATACGGATCACGATTAATTCATAATTATCGGTTGTTTTTACCGGGTATACTTGATAAGCGTATTTATACTTATCTAAGAGTTGGGTCTGAAATAATTGAGACATTTTTAGAAGAATTGTCTACTTTTCTTTTAATTTTATTTTAATAAACAAGGTTCTCTAATTATAGTTCGATGTATGTTCGTTGACTGCTGACCATAATGTCCCGGGTTCGATTCCCGGCGGATGTAGAGCAAAATAAATTCTAATGACCAAAAACTCGTTGGTCGGTAAAAAATATAGGAACGATGGAACTATGTATATTGGAATATCTTTATCATTTCGAACTTTAATTTAAAAAGATTATAATAACCTCAAAAATATTATTTCAATGTTTCATAGTTTTCTTTTCTATTTTCTTTCATATCTATTGATAAAAAAAAACTTGGAATACTTACACTATTTAAACCCTTATCAGCAGGATCAAATGTAGGCGTATATTGTGCCAAAATTGGGGATAACAAAAGTGTACTCAAAAGTATGAATAAATTCATGGTACTAATGATACCGTTTACACGACGAGGCGAAATGATAAGTAAATAATTAATGATATAGCGATTTATATAGAGATGTTAATGTATTTTTATCCTTATCAGTGTATAATCAAGAAAAAATGTAATATTTTAATAAAATGTTGATATTTCAACTAGGCTATATGTTAGTAGACACATATGATAAGAATAGCATAAAATTATCAATAAAATATTAAAATTTATTAAACCAACAAAATACTGGCCCTCCCCCGCCTTCCCACTCAAGGAGAATGTGGAGTAATCGGGGGCATGGTGAGGGAGACAGGAAGAGGAATAGAAGAACAGACAAGGCAAAACCGGATTGAACTTAGTTTCTACAACCCAACATACCAGAGGGTCCATGTGGTGGGGCGGAGGCCTGGGTATATAGGGGATAGGAGTCTTAGGGCGAATGAGAAAACACTCCTGGCTAGAGCGCAGGTAGTTCGTCTCCCCATCCCCATGAGTAGAATCGTATACAGTAGGAATTTTGTAATCTTGTTTTGGTTTTTAGAAAAATATATTCAGTCTTGGTCATAACTTGGTAGACTTTGGTTGGATTGGAGTTAACACTCGTGTTAATTCCCTTGTTAAGGTACCCCAGCCAAGTGGTTGCTTTTCTAAGTTGCGAAACTTAGAAATAATCCATACGTTGCTTCCGGACTCCGATCTTTAACACAATTAATGACTAATAAAAAAAAAATCATTGAAGTTTGAAACAGCTAAAAAGCGTAAAGAACCAAAATGTACACCAAGCAAATGTAGACGATGTTGGCAAGGCCGCTTGAAAATGTTTATATTTTAGATAGCAATACTCATTATAATTTTAGTTGGCATATAATCGCGAAACACTATACAGTATTAGACAGTTAATAAGCAATCCTCAACAGAAATTCTTAAAATTGTTAACTATGCGCACACTGTTAGGTCTAATTATGTTGTCGATTGCTTCACCATCTTGGTCTCAATCGTCCACTTCTGTTGATCCTTTAGATCGAGGATTAAATTCTGTAAGTGTTTTTTTTAATAATTTTAATAAATATATGAAGTAAAATGTGATTTAATAAGAAAAAACAGTCTCAACTTTTAGATAAATACGGTTATCCATATGAAATACATAAAGTAACTACTTCGGATGGATACGAGTTAAAAATCGTTCGAATTTTGCCCAAAAATCCACTTGGTCCTGGAGCAGGAAAAACCGTCTTCTTGAATCATGGCCTAAAATGCAGTTCCACTACATGGCTTCTACTTGGGCCTCAATATTCTCTAGGTTTGTTTCTAACGCAATTATAAATTATTCGGGGTTTTGGAATAGACACATAATTACGTTGGGGCCGCGAGTAAGAAATATGGAATGAAACTAAAAACCGACATTTCTCACTTTTTTTTTTTAATTTTCGGTCCATTTAAATATTGTCCTAGTGCGCATACCCATTATTGTTCTATAGTGGAATGACGAATAAACGAGTGCCTGTGTGGCGGTAATCCATTGCCGCACAAACAATATTAGGATCAACAAACCACAATCACAATCAATACGAATAAACCATAATCTGCACGTAATCAACATCCGCTGAGACTATACATAGAAAATGCTGACATCTCAAAATCGGCACAGCGCACCGAGATCGCGACCACGTGTTCTGCTGTGACGAACAAAGAAATGGTCGCGTCAGCCTTTTCACCTGCTATATATAGTCGACATTCAGTCATTCAGTCACTCAATCAGCTCGACACCGAAGTCCACCACCAGCGAGCTCGACACCAGCAGACGCCATCGGAGAGTCCGCCGTCACAGAGAGTCCACACCGAGTCCCTCACCGGCCGTCGTCACCAGCGAGGCTCACATCAACCTGCCTGCCCCGTCGACCAGCACGAGCCAATCGTCTCCAGCTGCCGCCTCCGTCTGGATCTCCTCGTTAGATTTCATTTCATGTATTGTGGTACACTAAAAACGCCACACCTGCATGTCTGTCAAAATTGAGGGTTAGGTTAGGGTACCTCAATTGAGAAGGGGGCCAAATGTCTTCTTCTTCTTATGTTAAGCTGGTTCCCTTGTATTTAACTGGCACTTCTCCTGGGATATTGATGTCCAGCTAAGCTCAAATGTAAGATCAAGAATTTCGCAGATCCCAAGGGAATCCCTAGGTATACTTCTAGTAGCCTATACCAAAACCCCGAATCTCAAATTGCCCCTGTTGACTTTTCAAGTACGGTTGACCGCACCTTCATTGTTAAGTTAATCGTTTACAACACGTTGGGAGGAAAGGGAAAGAGGAAAGCTTTGGGAGACTTGATCCGGTTCAAAGGACCATTATATCTGATGGACATTATTCGTAGAAAATGTTTGACTTCAAGCGCACCTTGAGTGTCCGGTGACTGAAAATATATTGATGTGAAAATGTACAAACTACTCTCTCTCTCTCTCTCTGATAAACCAAAAAATGTGGCCTCAGCCAGACATTCATATCAAGTATCGTCACGTCGCGACGCGTCGCACCAAATCAACTCTAGCATCATGCTTACGAGTTTATTTGCTTGTTACATAATTTCATAACCTAAACCATTTAATATATCCGTTCAAATCAATGTTTAACCTAGAATTTTCAATGTTACAGCTTATAAACTCGCCGATGAAGGCTACGACGTGTGGTTGCAAAACAATCGCGGCAATGGTGTGTCAATGCTAGGCGGACCATCTAAAGGCAACTATTGGGATTTTGACCTCGACGATATGGGCAGAAATGACACACCTGCAGCTATTGACCTCGCACTTGCAACAACAAACCAAAACGATCTGATATTCATCGGACACTCTCAAGGTTGTACAATGTATGCAATCATGTGTCTTCTTCTTCCCGAATACGAAGCCAAAATCTCCAAGTTTATAGGTTTATCTCCTCTTCTCATCATGAGACATGTTTCGCCAATTGTATCTTTAGGACGACTTCTATATCCTATTAGTTTGGTATCAATCAACTTATTTTTTTGCGTGTACAAATTATTAAAGTTTTTTATCCTCAGTTGAACATACTAAATTTTAACGTTGCATCCACCAAGAATAGTACAAATCCATGTTGGTATTTCCCCGGCGGTCATCTTTGTCTCCTCGAGTATTTCTTGACGAATGGGTGGGCGAAAAATGAAACCAACCCGTCTATGTTAAAATTGATCATGGGTGTGTTTCCCGAAGGAGCATCCTTTAAGAATTTTGAACATATTGCTCAATGGTTTGGAAAAGGTAATTACCATTTTTCCAACTCTGATTGTATAATGTACTCATTACAGCATCGTTTTGATTAATAAGAGATTATTTTCTTACATTATTGTCGTGGAAAAGTATTGTGTATAGGGATGTCAAAAATGTATCGGTATCGATACTTATCGACTATCAGATAAGAGGCAATGCCAATAAAGGTTTCTTTATTATTATTATTATTACTTATCGACTTTTATCGATAATTTAATTCTCGATAGTATCGAATCAGTCATTTTCGATACTTTTTGACATGCCACTATAATAAGGCCATCTGTGTAAATTGATAAGTAACAAGTATCGATACTTCACTTCGATTCCGTATTTACGCAATTAGAATCATTAATTTTATTATTATATATTAGAGTAACATCAGAAACATTGGTTAAATAATAAACTGGAAGAATTGGAAAATGTATTAACAGTTGGCGACATTGTATATTGTCGATACCAATAAGTATCGATACTTATCTTCGATACTTAGGTATCGAAAGTATCGAAGTTTCAAAAGTGTCGATTCTAAAAAGTATCGATATTTCGTGAAAAATTGACATCCCTAGTGTACAACGTGCATAGAACATACATTTTCCATTGGCATGACTTGATATCTCATATTCTAGAAGAAACGGGTACCATTCCATGCTCGTTGTACAATGTACTATCAGGGTATAACAATAGTATTGGTATAACCAATACTAGCCCAGCAGTACAATAGATTAATTTCGTCACGGTTATACACAATATACATGTATATATGCTGTTTTAGATAACATTGGAATGTATAATTACGGATGGAATAATAAGAAACACTACAATTCTTCAAGTCCACCAATTTATGACGTATCTAAAGTCGGCCTAACTACGCCGAAATATTTCTTCTATGGCAGTAAAGATAGCGTTGTGAACCCCAAGGCGGTGGAATACATACTTCCAAAGATGAAATGTGTCAGTGGAAAAGTAAAATTGCCTTACGCTCACAATGATCCCATTTTGGGCATTTCGGCAAGGTACAAAGTGAATGAGCCGGTTTTAGAGATTTTGAAAGAGCCAGTTGCTCCATGTTTATAAATCTATTCTTGATTAAAAGTTGTTGCATTTATACAAATGTTTATTAGATAACTATTGGGTACGCAAAACACTGTACGAAACAATATTTTGTCTAGTTTGATGACAATCCTACCCCTGACTATACCCTTAAAATAGATGGATATTATCTCCCAAACCTCCTCAGAGGCTAGCATCGCTTCAACTAGGAACTCCACGCAGACTGGGCCAACCAACGATTGCAGGACTTCCCTTTCTTCGACATGCAAACAGCGCATGTTCCGTAGAATCCACTTCGCTGCTGCCACACATTTAGCAGTCCCCAGTGTCTCTGATCCGCATACGGTATATATAGGTAGGACCCGAAACTGCCGTGGTTCGTCAGGACCTGGGTGATTTTCTCCTCCTCCGAAGAATTCTGGGATCGGCGAACGGCCTCTCGTTTCTTTGCCAACAGAGGCGCTGCGGGGCAGCTTCTCTGGACACTGTTCTGAATGACGATATGCTGCATCGGTTTGGTGCGGAATATCTAACTCCAGTTACAGGAAATTACAATTATTCCAAAACAAATGCCTACGACGTGCGCTTAACAAGAGAAGGTTCACCAAAATCATTAAACTGCACCAGGAAGCGAACATGCAAAACATTAAGGAACATATCCTAGAAACGGCAGAGCTGTTCTATTCCAAAACGCTTGTAAACAATAATAAATTAATAAAGGGAATTACAGAGAGAAAACAATGTTCCCATACACGAAATGTTCACAAACATCCGTTTCAAGCACTAATTATTTAACCTAACCTAATCTAACCTAACCTATCCTAATCAGTAGACAAATACTCTAACCACAGCACTACGAAATCGAAGTTTCAAAGGTTGCTGTTATAGTAATGTAGACCACGCTTCAATTGTGACCAAACTTTGAAATTTCTTTTTTGTAAACGGCTCAAAACGGCGTAAAATCCCCTGAACACAAATTATTTCTATATGTGTACTACACGTACAAAAAGTTTCATTCCATTCCGTGACGGACAATTGAGATACTCTCCTTGTTAAACTCTTAACAATCCTTATTTAGTTCTGACAAACACTATTAGATGTCTCTGATGGTACAATTTTCATTTATTATTCAGTAAATCTTGGTTCAAAGCTATTTAAAAGCAACTTCACTATTTCCGTGAATATTACGAGAATATTACAGAGTTATATATGTGTTTATGACCCTTTTGTTCTTGGAATCTCATAAATTCGTAATGAACTCGTAAACCAGCTGTACTTTGACAGGAACCGTAACACCTTGACGCGCCAGTAGCAAGTCGGTGAGCTATTGGATCGGTCTGCGATATTTGCGCTGCTCGTGATTCGCTTTAGTTTTCGGTGGCTTCGCCCAGTCGGCTGGAAGTTCGTGGACATTGGAATCGCGTTCGACGTGCGTCGCGTGTGCGGTAACCACACGAAAAAGCAACACAGTGCGTGCATCCCCACGCGTCCATTCCGCGAGGACTAGCGCCAACCAGGCCGCGCATCGTCGATTCACCGTCATCATTCTCAGCCCGTTGCCGTTTGACGTACGCTCGTTTCAGCTACGACTAAAAATCACATCAGTTGTGCATGATCACTACCGCGCATCGTGTGTGATTAGGTATTCTCCAAGCGTAACAAAAGTCCACGACAGAGTGCTGTTAAAATGTACGCACTACGAGTGGCCTTCTCTATCGTTGTGCTGACAGGTAAGTTCATACTTTTAAACATTAAAAACACGACTTAAACATATTTAATCTATTTTTAAAACTGTTTATTTGTCTTTGAAAACCTTGAAAATCTTCAAGCGTACATAGAAATCTTTATATTTCTTGTAAATTTTAACTGCAACTCAACCGTTTCTAGAATTATTGAATTATTCTAGAAACGTTTTCGTGAAAACGATTCTAGATCTTTCGTTGGTTCGTTGCGATTTCATATTGTTTCTTTGTTGCCCTGGCAACAAAGTAAATTCATAGTACTTGCATTACGCGCGGATAAGATGCGTTTGCAGTTGGCGAAGGCGTTCGCATTCGGGGCTGCATTTTCATCGATTTTCACCCTGGTCCAAGGCCTTATTTGTACACATACTGCCCCACCGTCAGCACTAGATTCTGGGGCGCTGCCGACGAAACTATGTCGCGGCCCGCCCGCGTACACGCATTCGCCAACGTGTGAAACGCCAATTTCCTTGGCAAATTGTTGCCATTGCCACCGCGGCCGAAATAATTACCGACTCGTTATCATCGAGCATGCAGGGCATCCAGGGAACGTCCTGGCTCCCCATCATATCTGTGCTATGTCGTCATTTAATCCGCGAATTCCTCTCTCATTTCCAGCATATACAACTATAAGCAACGATGAGAAGTTAGCAACGAGCGAATTTAAACGGTCTCATTTAAAAAGCATGGCAATTCGTGTTGTTGATTTGTGAAAGCTGATTTTTTGAATATACCATAGATTTTGCAATTATGAGTTTAAATGTGCTTTATTTTTGTTTATCTCGTAGCATTCTATTGTTATCTTCTATTAAAGGTGGACTTCGGTTATGGGAATTTACGTATGTTAACTCAACATGAGAATTTCTTTTGAACGCCATACTTGTGAGGCATGTTATTTACATGAACAAATCACAAAAAAATGACGAATACATTGCAGGAAAGATCATATCTCACGAATATCGCGTTCAAAACAAATTCGTATGTTTAGGTTAACAAATGTAAATTCCCATAAGGGAGGACCACCATTAATAGACGATTACATTAGATCGCTACGAAATATACGTAAAAATTTAGTTTACTTAAACTCATCGATTCATAACCTATGACATATTGGAAAATTATATCTCACCAATCAACGTCGCGCAATTGCCTTTCTATTAAATCGGACAGTTTACTGGAAGGCTCGCTGTTAACTTCTTATCGGTTCTAGTTCTATACACTCATATTTGCACTTTTAGCTGTTATTTTCCCAAAAATAAACTCATAAATCCTCGGAAATTTCACCCAAACTTGATAGAGTCAACCTTTTTTTGCCCAAAATCAAATATTTGTGATATCTAGATCATTTAGAGGTCAAATTCTACGACGATAACTTATTATTCCTCTCAAACGCTCTCCGTGTTTGAGACTATACCGCACTATACATATACACTACATATGTACAGCTAATTGATTACAAAGTCGACAATATTCTTGACATCAATTAATACCAACAAGCCAACAAGCTGTAGATAATTATTTGTAAAACTTGTTTGGGTCAATTTAATAGGTGTAATTTCCATATATTTCGAATGTTTTTCTATGCTGCGAACAATAATTTGCGGCACGTAATGTTAGGCAATATGTGAAAACCTGTTTTCACGTAACTTTCATGTACATTAGAGTGAAGTACTGCATTTCTGCCTATTTTTTAGTCATACGAGTAATATTTGCCAACTTCCTTGGTGTTTATCCAGGTGTTTATCATATAGATAGAGAATTTCGATTGAAATGCTTATCATTTTGCTTTTTTATTGCGTTTATGCAATTCGCAATCGCAATGAATGTAATAGTAGAGTTTGTATTTTATCTTGCAACATTTACGTACTTTTGTATTCAAGTGCATGGGTTGAATGGTTTTCGAGTTATTTTGGTTACTGATTTGAAAAATTATTTATATCTTTTCAATGGCAATCTTTTTGAAATCGGGAATGATATTGAAAACATATACATAAGTTCACAGGGGCACTTGGGCTGTGGTTTGGCATTTTGTTATTAGCACTATTATCGCTAGGTTATCATAAAACTTAAAAACAAGCAAGTCTGAAATAGATATTTCGAATAAAGTACAATGCACACAATTAATAAAATTTAATGAGCGTAGTCTAGAAAGGTACCAGAAACGAAGTTGCCGTGGTGAACGGTGTATCTTGAATATTCATTTTTTAATGTGTTGTAGAATATCTTTATATAAATAAGTTTATAACGGTCGGCCGAAGCTGCATTCTCTTCGGTAGGGATGTCAGAAAAAGTATCGGTATCGATAAGTATCGATATCATGTGTCGACACTTATCGACTCTTATCGATACTTTAATTGTTGATACTTATCTATAGTATCGAATTAGTCATTGCAATGGATGCAGATGGCGCTAATGTGTATTTTCGATACCAAGTTTCAAAAGTATCGATACTTTGTGAAAAGTTGATATCCCTACTCTTCGGTACAAGTCGCCCTGAATCATCGTGATTATAAATTTTATTATTTTATGATGCGATTGAAGGTGACTCTTGCAGTTGAAAATTCGTAACAACAATACTTTCAAGTTTTAAATATATTTGTGTTTTTTAACGCTAGTCAAGCTTATTGATGAAGTAGAGGTTTGGGATTCTGTGCCATAAAGTTATTGTACTTTATCGCATGTTTTGACTCACTTGTTCTTGTTGTTTAACAGTTGATTCATATCCTTGTGTTGATTCATAACATTGAGCATAAAAGTTAAAAGTTGATATATTGTTAAACGGTTGATATACATACAAATTTCAATGAACTACAGTGATTCATTTGTACAATTGTCCACAAAATTATGTATGCATTGTCACTTTTCGAAGGTTGTGTTTTATCGCAAAGCGACAATTCGCTGGACCTGGACCAGGTGAAGCAAAATCTGCCCAATCTGAACATCGACGAGTCGACCTTGCCGGACAAGGAGGAAGTGGAGAAGGTGCTACGAGAGAAATGCGATAAGAATGGCGGCCCAGGCACTTTCGATGATATTATTGTGAGTTTCACTTAATGCACTTTATTGCTAACTTCCTTCTTCCTGCAGCATTAATCGGTCATCAGTTAATCGTTGATCTGTCAAAACTAACGAAAGCTATTTGTGTGCGTAGAAATCGAAGGACAGTGTGCAGGAATGCCTTACGAAACACATCAACCAGACGCAAGTGATGGAGGAGCTGGAGGAGGCGAAGAAGGACGGGTCTATGGATGACGTCTTCGGCAAGTATTGCAGGAAACGCGATATGATTCTGACGTGTGTCACGGATGTTACGGACAAGGTAGAGAAGTGTCTCGAGCCAGCCGAAAAGGATAACATGCGCCAGGTGATGAACATCACGCAAAATTTGCTCGATTTCCTCTGCTACAAGGACGGTGATCGATTGGCGAGTAAGTAGCGCAAATTTGATTAAAAATCTAATTTAGATGCACGTGCGTTTAGATACGTTTACATAGATATTGCTCTGTGAACGGTTTGATAACTTCGCCTTTAGAGAAAAGGATTCGTTCTGGTAGAGATTGAGTTTAAACTCATTTGTGTGTATGTGTGTGTATGTATGTATGTTGAGTGTGATTGTGTGCTTTCTTGTATTCTTCGCTGAAAATTATGCCGGGAACGGATAGTATTAATGTTAGTTTAGATAGATTGTGTCTTGAATTTAGTATAAATAAATTTATCGATATTTGAAAAGCTAAACTTACGAGAATTATTCATTCTTTCCAGTGTTTGTCGCCGAAGGTGGCTTCGAATGCCTCCAGAACCACAAAGACGCCCTCCAAGAATGCGCCAACAAGACACTCTCCTCGCGTGTCCCGAAAGACATCTCCATCAACAATTTGCCGATGTTCACATTCAGCGGCGACAGCCAGTGCGCGTAAGTATATAGTTATCGGACACTTGTCGACCTAGTGCACGCCTCATCCGCCCTATATTTTGCACACAGCGATATGCTCGAACTGCAAAAGTGCGCCGTGCACGAGCTGGAGAAGTGCGAGAACAACACGCCGGCGAACATCGTCGAGGCGCTCTTCAAGTTCATCAAGAAGGTCAGCCCGTGCAAGGATTACAAGCCGCCGTTGCCGGCGATGCAGCAGCGTAAGTTTGACACAAACTCCTCTCCGACAATCTATGCAAGCTTCTACGCATTTGCTCTCACTGTCGCCGTCGCCATGCGTGCCATCTCCTAGGGGACGCCCAAAAATCCTACCTAGTGGCACACAATTCACCCTCCCCGAAAAGAAAAACAAGAGAAACGAAATACTTACAAACTGTCCCGTCAATTCAATGTCTTAACTTTTACGTCTGGTACATTAAGTTTATTTTTAGTGAGTATAAACAAAGGTCAACGATACAAACATGAGGGTAGAAAAAAAATACTAATGGGCATAGAGTATGACAGTAGATTAATTCATCCTAATAGACTAATTTATACTGCATTCAGTTGCGTTGGAAACTGATTGTGAATCATGTAAGCGCATTGAATTGTGAAGCGGAGATGGAAATTGATTTCAAGAGATTACATTTTTTGTGATATATATAACTGGTTCCCATTTTGTTTATAAAATCGATTTATGTTATTTTAAATCTTGTGTTTCTTTAGAAATATGTTCTCTAATTGCATCCTTTTATAGCGTTTTGTTGCAATTTTGTTTCTAAGCACAGTTTTGTATGTAATTTTGAGAATGAGCAGCCAAACAAACATTTTGTAATAAACACACCTGAATGGTGTTTAAAAATGAAAGCAAATCCAAAACTGACTTGAATTCTGCCTTGAAACTTCTTTAATCTTGTATGGTCCGGTGATGTTGCGTTTTAACCTAAAAATGACACCTTTACGAACATGTTTTAACCTGTACATAAATGTTAAAATATAATTAACAAGGTTATTGACCATTATTACTAAAACATCTTGCGTTCCTAGGTCGATAAATTTATTTTAAGAAAGTTTCAGCGAGACGACTTCACCACATGACTTTGAGGATAAATCGGACGAAACAAATTTGTTTTCTATAAAATTTCTTTGAAATATTGTATTACGAAGTCATTTTAACCTCTATTTTTCGCAGACATGCTGGAAATGAATGCAATAAACATTTTTTATTTGCATTCTTATGCTGAAAATGCATAAAATTCCTATAAAATTGAAGGTTACGAAAATATACATATTTTGACAATAAATAAACGAAACTAAAAAACACTGGATTAAGAAATAAGGTCGTTAAATCCTAATTAATGTGACATTAATTACACAACCGTCTTTTATGACTATAATTAAATGTGCAAATACCTGCACCATGCAAGATGAACATGTAAATTTACGAATTTTGTTGCATGGCTTTGTTATTTGAATGTTTTTGCACCGGCACTTATCATCCTATCCACTTATCTTCCCGTTTTTCTACTTGCGACTGTGTAGATTGTAATAGGATTAGTTGGTTTTTAATTAGATTGTATGCGGTTACAAAATGGCCGCCTGCGCACTTCTATGTCTGCTGCGACATGAGTATTGACGATCGGATCATTTAATCAGTGCTCGTTGGCCGGTAATTGAACTTTGTATGCTTATTATGGAAAAAAATAGCAGACGTCGTTATGCATTATCATGCGTTGCATGATGATGATTAATCAATGTAGGCATCATGGTGTGCGTCTACGACATCGGTCGCCATCTTGGCTTTTATTCGTTTGGCATTTCGTTCGTTTTATGTATTCGTTACTTGCTTTTTGTTCGCTGATGTGAGTCTGAATGATATGTTAAACAATGTCCGGTTCTCTTTGTGCTTCGTTTGATGCATTTGATGACTGTCTTATCTACGTTTTGTAGGCAAGTCACGCACCGCTGAGATGGCGTTGGCTGCTGTCGATTACGAAATCCAGCAGGAATCGGAATTGGCCGCGCAGATTATTGGGAATAAAGTGAAGCGGAGCCAGTCGGTGGATTTTACCTCCGTCGATAACTTCCGTGATAAATGCAACAAATACGCTGGCCCCAGTGCATTTAAAGACTTGACTGTGAGTAGCAAAGTGACGGTTGATTGTCCGCCATTTTGAATTTTGACGTATTTTTTACCACGTTTAAAATATTTCTGAAATGTTTGCAGCTTTCCGTAAATGAAACAAAACTGTGTATTCAAACGTTGCTGCGTCAACCGAACACTTGCGAATTGTTGCTCACTGATGGAAAGCGTTGCGTTGCGCGCACGGTGAACAAACTGCGTGTTTGCCTGCCCCCGCAGGAAAGCTATATGCCTGCGTTTTTGGTGGCCAGCGTTGACAATGGTTTGGATTATTTGTGCAAACATAACGCCCAAAATTTCAACCGTGAGTGCATATCGCCAATGATAATCTCGGAGATAATATTTAACCGTTTTGTTTTACAGGATTCCTTCATGGTCTGCCGTGCATGATTTCCAGTCAATATGGCAACGAATTGAGCTCCTGCATGGCGAGTAATAAGATTCGTCGAACATCGGATAATCCCATTGTCACGAAAGCTGAGTTATGCGAGTAAGTTTTGATATTTGATATGTTATGTGTTACGCGGTAGTCGCGGTTTTAAATTTGGTTACCGACAAATATCCTTATGACGCCCCCTCACCTTGGATAGTCCACTGTTTATAATCTTAATCTAGTTTGGCCCTCCCCGCATGTATGTTTGTGTTCTATAAAAAAGGTATCGATAATTCCAATTGAGAAGAATCGATATCTGACGATTTGATACTTTAAACCAGGCCTGGGCAAATGGCGGCCCGCGGTAAAATTTTGTCTGGCCCGTGAAACATTGTATATATTATTATTAAAAACACAAATATCAGTTTTGTCTAACATAAATTGGTGCATAAAAAATTTAGATAAAATATTAAGCAATACTTATACATTTATGTTAGATTACCCCCGTGAGTAATCTAAAATATATGATCCGACATCCTTAGCAAAAACTAAAAAAAACTTAAAATTAAAAGAAAAAAAAAACTGTTTGGCCCGAGGTCCAATTTTCATCTGCAATGTGGGCCAGACTATCAAAATATTTGCTCACCCCTGCTTTAAAGCAAATTTGATCTACGTTTTCAACGGCCAAAGGTCCCTCTTGGGACCTATTCAAAAAAAAGTCCGGTCATTTTATAAACATCGCGGGACGTGGAACAATTTGCAGTAAAACATGACATCCGGTCCCTAATCTATCTATGTCTACCTTAGATCTTGTATAGCTTTTATATATTTAGAATATGACAATTATAGGTGATGTATGACATAGATAATATGTTGTTGGCATATTGGCATATGTAAATATATTCTACGATTTCTAAAATTAAGTATTTCTCTGTCAGGGACATGGATCGCATCAAATCCTGCCTGTCGACATACGTCACCAACCGCTGCTCACAGATGCAGCACCTCAAGGAGGTAACGATGGGGCTGATGGAGGCGGTAAAGGACCCCTGCGCCGGCTGCTCGATATACGCCAACACCATCCTTCTGATCAGCGCACTGGCGCTGTATTTCATCACCCGTAATAGCGCCTATGTCAGCGAGTAGATCGAACAATTCGCAGCGTTTCGCCTCCCATTCTCATTCCCATTCGAACGATTTTTGCACACTGCCACATGGTTTAACCGAGTTTATCAAACGCTAATTTCCCACAAAAAATGGCGACAGGAAACCAAGTGATGGGATATTATAGCACTCGGTGTACGTTGAGTTAAACGTTTTAACACATTTGTTATGAACAAAAAGTTACCAAAAAAAAGAAAGAAATAGTGTGTACACTCAGAGGATTCATTTTCCGACAGATACACATGAGAAACGACAGAGAGACTCATTTTATTCAGAATAGAGCAGATACAATGTAAATATGTTACACTTTAGCGCCTGGTTCCCCCCCCCCTACCTCCCTCACCTCACCTCGTTGTACATACATTCATTTAACTTGTTTAGCGATATCTGAGCGATATCTTTTGATTGAAAATCGTCTATAAAAAGTTGATGATAAGAAATTTGTCATACCGAATACTGAAAATACGCGTGAGTGAGAAAAGATAATATTCATATACATAATTACGCATTATCGTTGAATTCTAAGCAACTTTTCATAATTCTTATGACAATATATACCAACAATGAATGCGAAGAGGACTATACAAAGTTGCTTGTAAGTCAGCCGCCATCTTGATAGCCTTTCTTCCTTCAGCGATGTCATCGTTTCGCGTAGCGTTTCGTGTAGCGATTTAATCGTACGATGTTCCCGAGTTTTAAGTGTATTTCAAGTGTAATTATGGACAATTTCGATCGTTACGAAACGTACCTAAACAATACACATACAAAAACAGAAATCACCGAAAGGGAGGTGTCAGCGTCGCCAGCAATAAACATTTTCCATTCCTTAAAATCGTGCGAAGTTAGCTTTTTTTTCGTGTACCACAAAACGCCTTTACAAAAGGTGCATAAATTGCCAAAAAACAATTACATCCAGCATTGACAGACGTGCTGTGAATACCTCTTATACTTAACTTTAACGCGGCGCTGACATATTCATAGATATAACCAAGTTTTAGGCAGTTGCAGATACGAACTAATTAAGGTGAACTAATGGATCAAACTATGATAAACTAAGAAACTCTATAATAAGTAAAGTAAAAGAAATTTAACGAAGTTTAGAAAGGTTTAGGGTCGAAGCTGGCGAATTCTACTGAACAATCGCTACGTGAACGGTTCAGAGTGGTTTATATTACTATAAAAAGAAATTTTGTTAAACTTTGTTGAATTACGAAATTGTATGCATTAGAATTTTAAAGATTTGCGAATGCGATGCAACTATTAGACTGTTCTATACATGAGGATTGTTTCGAAGTCTTGAAGTTTCTAGAAGCAATCTTTTATTGATAAACTTTCACTCTTTACGAATTGCAAATATTTAAGCGAAACAAAATGGAAGCCGAAACTTCATGAAATGGCGGAATGGACAGAGTAGGATTTATTTTTGAAAATTTTAGGCGGAACGCATAACGTAGTTATATGAAACACTGTTAGATCTTTAGAGTTTAACTAGTTAGCAGACAAAAGAGATGAAAACCAGAGCTATAACTATTCATTATTGTGGTTACACATGTTAAGAACACTAAACAGACAGAACTAATGACCAAAACTAAGATTTACAATTAGTGTATGTTAATTAAAGTTAGTTGCAGTTTTCGTACGGATTTACTAAGGCTATAATTACGGTATATATTAATGCACAACAAATCTGGTTTTATATCGTTTATATTTCGAATATTTATGTTCGTTGTGTGGTTAAGTCACTGCATTAGTCATGAGCAAGCAGGTTGTGTTTAGGTTAGGTGTACTACTTACTAACATTGCTCAAATTTTATTTGTCCTAGATTTATTTAGTTATTTTCGTTGTTATTTCGTCTATCTTACGTGATTTTTGAGTTAGATGGCACAGTTTTACAGTATTATGGCTTGAATTTTTTGTTTGTTTGATTTATGCGTAAATGGTTAAATATTAAATGATTAAAATATACAAGCGACAATGAACTTGAAGATACACAAATTACCACACACCTACAGACAAATTAAAATATAAATATGTACAAAACCTACAAGCAAATGTTACATGAAATTCCGATATGTTGTGATGATATTGTAATGTGACGTTTTGAGGACGTATAAAGACCGTAAATCTAATATAATCAAAGATAATCGACCTACTTTTTTAATTATTATTTTTTCTATGTAATGCAAAGAAGTGAAATTGTTATACTATGATTTTCGATTAAAAACAATCAACATGGTTGAATTTAACCGGCGCATGTCGGTTTGTGGATAGGCGCGCCAAGGGTACTCGATAATTCCGGTTTACTCGGATTACCGCCTTGTCAGTTTCGGGTTAAACCGGGCTTTTACATTCGAGGGGTTTATCTCGAATTTTCGTAAAAGTTTCGGTTTCTATACCGGAATCAACTGATCTTGAATGTATCGGGTTCCGATGTCAGTATCGACGCGGTTGCGTCCCACTACTAGTTGATGCTAAAAGTTCTGTTTCTTGAACCGGAATCGACGGTGATTCTAAAAGTTCTGTTTTCAAACCCGAAATCAACGCTAGTGCGCCCCACTACTAGATTATGCTAAAAGTCCTGTTTCTCAAACCGAAATCAACGCGAGTGCGCGAGAGCTTGTTGATACCAGACACTAAAATAACAGCGATTAATTGCTCCTGTGGACCTCAACACAGGCACGCATCGGCTCGTGTTTTAACATATTTATTTGTAGTACTAGAGAACGAAGCCTCCAATCTTTCCTCAAATTGACTAGTTATTGTATTTAATGCATATTTGAAACAATGAGAATAGTCGTTCTCTTTGAGAATACTATAATTGAATTTATCTATTTCCAAATGTGTCTATTTTTTTTATTTTTTTATTTATATACATTCTTCTAATAACTAATGCAAATAAAATAACTTTCATGCGTATAGTTTTTTATTTATTTTATTTTTTACGCTAGGAAGTGCGAATCAACTAGTTTTTGTCCGGATTTTAAATCCGGGCTTTCACAGACAAAACCGTAACAGAATAAACCCGAAGTTGGACAAAACCGGAGATTCGGGTTTCGTATTTGTGGGGCTCTCTTTAAGAACGTTAAATGCTTCTGGACTCGAATTTATTAGGTAAGGTATTCACTCTTCTTTAAATAACATTTTTTAAATTATATAAATTAAAAATTTAATTAAAACTCTAACAATGTTACATATTTTATTCGACTTCGTTATGAAATAACACCAGTTATTAAATATAAGTAATAGCCTAGTTATTGAAAAATATTGTTGCGAATATCATATTCTCAGTGTCGCGATGCTGCCTCGTCCACTACCAAGACGCGACTACTGAACGGCAGCGCTTCGCTCATTCATTATCTGCTGACTTAAGCATTTTTGCGTTCAGCTAGAGTGCGAGCGAGTCTTGTGCATCAATCCTCGTATGCATTTTTATACGTTACTTTTATATGGCAAGGGACTACAGTGTTGCATTATGAAAAAGAAGGAAGATTGGGCTCTGGCTAAGCATAGATAGTTTATTAGAATTGTGCAAACATAAACAAAAAGACCCTATAAAAAGGCGTTCAAACTGACAGACTGAATAAGTTCAGTTCGTACCAAGCCGCAGCCAGTCTTCTTCCCTTATCGAATGTGCACCACCCTAGCCGAGATGTCCAGACACTTTTGGTGAGTCTTTAAATAAATTCTTATATTTTGCACTTAGAAATATTCTCTATTTCTCTACATTGCCTTTCTACCCGGTTGTCACCGGGTCAAGCTAAGCCAAGCGAGTTAACCCCTATTCAAAATTCTCGATCGTGACATTTTGGTCGAGGCGCCGGGTATTTTTCTATGTCTGTTCGTGACATTTTGGTTGAGTCGCCGAGTATTTTTTCTCCTCAAAATGAACACAAAATTTAACGTTTTGGTGGAAACTCCGTAAAAATTAATAACTTTTTTCTCTAAGTCCATATTTGATAGGTATTTTTCTAAGTCTATTCGTAACATTTTGAATAAGGCACCGGGTCTTCTTTTTTTGTTCGAGCATAGTAGAAATTTTATTAAATCAAAATTTATTGTGTAAGTGACATTTTGTTACCTTAAAGTGTGAGACAAATTCTTTCTAAGTTGGCATTCATAACATATTAATGTAGAAGCCGTTTCTCTTTACAAATTTTCTAAGTTCAGAATTTATAAGGAATGTAATTTTTTGTTGAAGATTCTTATTTTTTTCTAAGTTCGAAAAACATGATATTTTGGTAGAGGCACTATTTTTGTTAAAGTTTGAAATGGATGCGGAAAGTGACTTTTTTGTGAAACCTCCATGTTGTTCGTCTTAAACTTTTCCGAGTCCGATATTCGTATAATTCGTGAACATTGAAACTGTTTTGAGTAGAATGTAAATTTTCAACTGACTCAAAATGTTACCAAGACCAAAATTCATCGAACTATAAATTTTACTAAGTCCAATATTTACCTCACAAGAAATTCTACTATGTCCAACAAGAATTTTTCATTTTAATT